>JAXRJS010000217.1:0-18069 GCA_037127375.1 Dione juno | reverse complement strand
TGACCCTGTCGAGGTCGTGCTGTCAGGCTGATGTGTTTCCCCAAAAATGGCTAAAGGCAATTTCGGAACGCCTGTTCTCTGAGAAACAAAGCCCACTTCCTCCGGCTCCTTCTCAGAGAACAAAACATAAATGTGGCTCTCATAAATGAGACCCATCTGCGAGCCTCAATACCCCTAGCCATCCCAGGCTACCACACCCTGCACCTAGACATGAGGAAATCGCGTGGCGCGGCCTCCTCATCGCAGTCAGACGCAGCCTTCCTCACCTTCCCCTTCCGGACCTAGCGACGCAGTCGTTCCAGTCCCTAGGGGTTGAGTTGTGTCTTGGCATGCAGACCATCAGGCTGTATGCCATCTACCGACCCCCCCGAGGCTCTCTCAATTTCGGTGAGGTGCACCGAGTGCTTGGTGACACCTTCCCCACAATTGCGGCCGGGGACTGGAACGCTAAACATCCCGCCTGGCGTTGCCCACGCATGGATGAACCAGGAAGAAAACTCTTCGAGGACGCCGATAGAAATGGCTACGTAGTGGAGGGGCCTGACGAACCCACCCACTACCACCACCATCCCTTCTCTGCCTCCGCGGCCGCGACTACTATTGACCTAGTCGTGCACAAGGCGCTGGAGGCAAACTCGGTTTTCCTCGAAGCTCCAGTAGTGCTGCCTGACGCGCTCGGCTCTGACCACCTCCCAGTACTGTTCTCAGTACGGGGAACGCCAGCGGCCATAGGGCACCCCCCTCTACGTAGGGACGAATCTGCTGGCCCCGCTTCGAGGCCCTCACTGCCCAGCTGACTCGGCCACGAGAGGAACCGCTTGATGATCCGCCTAGTGTCGATAGACTTGAGGCGTCGATCACAACTGCCCTGACGATCCAGACTGCCCTCCGTGAAGCTACCGCCCCCGCCAGCCCGGTATGACTTCTCCCAACTCCACGGCACATTGCTGACCTCATTGCGCGTAAGAGGAAGACGCGCAGTGAGTGGTAACAGACCCGCGAGCCCGCCACCAAGACGAAACTCAACGTCTTGGTGGAGCGTATTCGCACAGCGCTCGCGGAGTCCAATGCCAAGAGTTGGGACGCGAGGATTCGTGACGCCACCGAGGAAGCGTCTCTCACGAAACTGTGCCGGCAGCTTACCAAGAAGCCCCCCCGAACCGACCTCTCTTCCAATCTGATGGCACGCTGCGCTACGACTCTCAAGGAAGGGCCGAAATCCTGGCAGACCACCTTGAGAGTCAGTTCACCCCAATCCCAGCTTGCGACCGGAGCACCACGCAGGGCTGGAGGAAGCGGTCACCGCCTTCCTATCAGACTCCCCTAGCCCGGTCCTCCTCCGCCCTTCTTCTCCCGTCGAGCGTGAAGAAGGCGATCGCGCGGCTCAAGCCTAGAAAAGCTCCGGGATAGATGGTATGCCTAACCTGGCACTACAGCATCTCCCATGCGGACCATATCATCACTCACCAGGCTCTTCAACGCCATCCTACGCTGGGATATTTCCCCCAGGCATGGAAGGAAGGCCTGGTAGTGATGATTCCGAAGCCAGGGAAGGGCCGAAGGTGCCCCGACGGCTACCGAACCATTCACCCTGCTGAACGCCTCATCCAAGCTGTTCGAGAGACTACTGCTCCCTCTCTTGGAGGCCGTACTTCCAACCCGCGCCCTGAACAGTTTGGATTTCGCAGTGGGTCATTCGACCACTCTTGCAACTGGCACGCGTCCTCCACTTCGCAGCGGCCGCCACGAACGAGAAGGAGAAGGCAGTAGCGGTCTTCCTTGGACGTGTCGAAGGCGTTCGACAGGGTGTGGCACCCCGGATTGCTCCACAAAGTGATCCGGGCGAGCACCTCCCCATCACCTGTTGATGGTTTGGCCGAATTCCTCCGCGGCAAAACCTCGGGTTAGAGTGGACCACGCTCTATGCAGCAGACATCCCATCGCAGCAGGGGTACCCCAGCTCTCCTACCTGCTTATTCCATATACACAATGACATCGCAGCTCACGACAATGTCACACTGGCTCTCTATGCCGATGACATTACGTTCCTGGCCAAGTCCCTACACCCACCCACGCGGCTCTCAAACTCCAGCGTGCCCTCGACCTGCTACCGGAAATTTATGAAATTTATAACCCAAATCATACCAACACTATTATAATTTATTTAAAAGACAGTAAATTGAATATTATTTTTATTTTTAAATTCACCGCGTTTCTTATTCTAGTCCTAACAAATGTACTACTACTATCTTCCTCTTTCAAACATCGCCATGTTTAAATAAATATTATACTAAAAAAAAAATGTTATTTGACTGAAATAATTTTCATATTGCAAAGAAATTAAGCAATTTATTTGCCAATATGCATATGCTTCACTTGCATATTTTAATTTTGTTGATTACTAAATCAACAAAATTAAAATATTTTATTTTTTATCAACGGAAACCTCCTGAACGCCAGGACGACACCTATTCATATGTATATTTAGGCCTGAAGCTATTATAACTTCAAAATTATTCATTCTTTAGTAGAAACTCGTAATCAAAGAATTTTGACTGTATCGGTCTTTATTTTTAAGTGTTGGCTATACTAATTAAGTACGGTGGCAGCGTAGGATCCAAAAAAAAACCAAATGATTAAAATATTTTATTAAAAATTACAATTTAATTATTAACTGAAATGGTGACTACTTGCTCGATGTGAGAAAACAAGAGTGAATAATTATTTTAATATTAAAACTAACATGAACTTAAACAATGGATGAAAAATGACACTACGTTTTACATTTCTTGCTGTTACAATTCTTAGATTTGATGGAATGCAGTAAACAAGTTACGCGAAATTCTGTCTAAGCGATCCCCGGGTAGTGTGGGAACGTAACATACTGAATTCATCAATTTCGTTTTTTTTGCCAATAGCTTTTACCGCGTTTTTCGCGAATAAATAAACAAACATACGAACAAAAAAAATCTACTGGGTAGTTTTTTTGCTTTTATTTACAATAACTAATATAATAAACCAACCCATTTGCTTTTTGATAATGGAATAAAACTACCTTTACTTGCAAGTAATTGACCGTGTTTAAGTCTCTTTTTTTATTTTTCATTCGGGGTTTGCGTTGCAAATCAGGATAAAACTGTCCTACATACATTGAGTAATGCTATGAGCTATGCCTATGCATGGCAAATCTAGCTCACCTCTTTTCAACAACCGGATAAAAACATAATTTATGCGGGACTCGGGACTGCAAGCTACTGCTATACAAAAATCATTCATTTCTGTCCGGTAGTTTTTGCGTGATTAAGGGACAAATTAACAGACAGACAGACAAAAATTCTGCTGAGTGGAATTTAGATTCTATTATTGATATATTAGCTGACCCAATCTATATATTTATTGTGAAAATATTCAGTGTTTTTCTACCTATTTTTTATTTAATACGTTGTCACTAACCAGCTAAAAGATATAATTATCAATCATTATGTCTCATGAAAATGTAAAAATATAATCAGTAGTTGTTTGGTTTTTAGGGTGTCTTTTTAACACTAAGGTCAGAAATAGGATAATACAAATAACAGATCAAATTCAAAAGTTATTAAAACATATTTTATGTAATATGTAAATATCTTATGTAACTATATAAAAGTATTATTATCTTAGCAGTATATATACGGGAAATACATCGTAGCGATATATCATGCCAAATATTATGATATAGCCTATGTAGAAGTTGTCTCTTCAACTTTTACTTTTTCCGCAGCATCATCTTCTGTTTTTGCAGAAGCTTCTTCACCATCACCAGGTTTAGATTTCTTGTCACTTTTACGAAATTTATGTACCTTAAAATAATGGGATACAATTTTTAAGAGCTTAGTTTGATTTTTATTAATTAACGTTACTAAATATAACAAATAAATTACCTTCCAGGTCTTCTTCATCATCACTATCTTCATTGCCTTTGGATCAACTTCTCGAGCAATTCCCCTATATCTTTATCAACATCTGCCCACATTTGTCTTCACTACCTGGAACCATCATAAAGTATGTTAAATTCTTAATTAATCTAATACGAAACGAATATAGTTCGAAAGTTTTATTAAGTCATACCAGATATATTAGCATTGTCAGTACCATTTTCCAAACTTTTCTTTTCAGGTACAGTTTCAATTTTTCTTTATTTTTCTCAGAATTATCATCAGTGGGCGACTCTTTTTCATCTTCTAGAAAATTAAATTTTATGATCTAAATATCAGTTATAATTGATGTCTGGCGCCTTTATGAGCAATCATTATGCATGTCTAATCCGGACCTGGGATCCGAAACGTTACATGTTTTAAGATTAAAGCTAAATTTACATTTTATTCAAGCACACCTCACTGCCAAAACTTGTTCTAATGACTTGTCTGTTCTCAATCATCTCATAAATATTATCATGTGATATTATTATATTATAATTAGAATGATTTAAGTATGTCTGATTTACATAAACACAGTAAAGAGTTCTATAAAGTTAAAGGGGTCTACTGTTAATAGCTCTTCGCATTGTGATAATTCTACTTTTATTTTCAATGAAAATTGATATTATAAATAAATATCCATATTAAGGATATTTATATAATTATATAATATTTATATTCACAACATTTTAATAGTTATCTGACGGAAAGGAAGATTTTGTTATTTTAACGAAATCTATTGGCATTTTGGGCTTTATTTATTTTAAAAAAATAGCTTTGTTATTTTAATACAACATAAAATATTTTTTTAAATACAATTTTGAAACGTGAAGGGAAACGATCACGACCGCCACTACAAAGTGTTAGTCTATTAGTCTCTTAATAGCTACCTCAGAATGTGAATTTCAATATAATGGAGCATTAACCCTTTTGTTGATGTAACTGACGATGAATGCGCTCCGCGTGGCGCCGTAGTGTGCGCGTGTCGCGGTGCTGCACGTAGCGGCCGAGGTGAATGCGCAGGCGGCAATGGCGGCGCAGCGCCTCTGCTTCCTCCGAACTGCCGCTGTCCGCCCGCGGCATGTACACGCGACAGAGCTCGCACCACCATACCTGATTAATTTTATGTTATTGACACTTGTTTTAAATATTAACATTTGTTTTGCTCAAGTTACTGTGTTAAGGATTTATGAGGCCGTCGTGGCGAACGACAGTTGTGAATTCTATTTCAACTCTAGGAAATAAATATTTATATATTTTATTCGTCCCTCTTGCAATAACACAAAGCGCGGCGTTGAGTTCCACCACTCAACTTGTCAAGATCATTGGGCAGAAACTGAGGAATGGAGTGTTATAAACAGGATATACCGTGAAGCTATTTACCATATTATTATATTTTGTTGTTATTAACCATATGTTATTTAACATATTACTATGTTTACTGTTGACATATTTTTAAAGTAATCATTCGTTGATTTTTTTTAATTTCAAATAAAGTTGCCATTATGTTTAAAATTGTTCATATTAGAAATGAAAAAGCTCTAATGTTAGTAAAGTTGCTTCGTTTAATTTTTCTAAGTAATTACCTCCATTTTTTTATATGTTCACTTCCAATATTGATTTCCACTTTTGCTTTTTTTGGAGAAGATTCTCTTTCTTTTCTCCTCCTGAGTCATCATCTTCAACTTCTGAATTTATACATAAGTTTTATTTACTTAATTTAAAAATAAATAACCCTTTTGTGTACCAAAAGTATTAATACTATAATATAATAGTCTGTACATTGCATAATTTTATGATAAAATAATATAGGGAATGTTAAGACACTAATAGCACACGAATCCATGATTTTCTGTCATAACGAATGCCAGTAGTTTATCGCACACCGAGGGTTCCGTACGGAATTTCACGATTGTCAGTCGAAATACAACTTATAAATTTGCCAGTATAAATGTGTAAAGGTTTCCTTGTGTTAACCCTATAATTACCAATTTCCTAACTTATTGCGACATTTTTCTGTTATACGTTGACTTGGAAATTTTTATTTCTGGTGCTGTAAGGAACCACTTATTTTTATTTTGATATAAGAAGTGTCTGACCATTGTGTGTACAAGCATGCGATAGTTGTGGGTTGTAGGCTATAGCCACTACCGGAGATGGGATTCATTATTATATTTCCTGTGTGTAGACACAAGATAAGGTAACAAAACACAAGATAGAGTTTCTTCTTTAGAAAAAATATCAGCATCGATTGATGGGTATTTCCAATATAGTCAAAATGTTATTATATTTATCGGTAAAGTAATAAAGATAATTAAATGTGAAGGTGGAAACACATTTTTATCCAATTTCCGATTATAATAAATTGGTAATCAAGGATCATAAAGTTCACATCTAACGAAGTTGCTCTCTAATAAGCTCTAGAATTTGAACTCTACTAGTTTATACATAAATCAAATATATTTTGGGAACAGTAACAAAATAAAGCTATGTTAATAAATATAATAGTTGGAATCAGAATAGCGAATTTTTAATAAGACTAATCTGATATATGATAATTACCATCTACATCACCCACAGAATCCAATGTCATAAAGTTGTCCAAGTCGACATCCATGCCTTCGTCACCACTAGCTTCAGCTTTAGGGCTAGAGCGCGTGCTGTCTGGCTAGCCTTTTTCTGTATCGACAGATAAAGCAATTTAGTTAAATAGTTTTTTTTTATGTCAAACACTGCTGAAGATTTTATTTAGGTCACGAACAACAACTCAGGTCCATATATTTTGTTATATATTCACTATAAGTGATATTAATCACAATATACCTTCAGATGCTCGATAGAGCAATATGATGTTCATAGATCATCGGCGAGCGGAAGGTCGTACGGACAGATGCGACAGAACGGCATAAGGAAGCGCTTCATGGCGCGGTGCGTGTCCTGTCCAGGTTGTGGGCGTGGCGCGTGGTGCGGGTGGTTGAGGCGTGCAACACCAGGCAGAAGGTGTGCGCGCCGCCACCTCCGCGCCCGCCGCCACGCCTCCAGCTCTGGCGCTGGGCTCCGCGCTGCGCCACGCTACATTCGCAGCAGCTGCGCCTTGTGGCGCCGCGCCACTGCGCTCATCGCAGCACGGTGCTTGCTCGACAGTAATGTTTTGCATAACCCTATTTGTGTACAGAACAGACTTGAACGTTTACGTTTCCTCTCGTCGTTATGCAGGATACTCCGAATTGTCATTGATGTGATTGTGTGCAAATTAATGACAAAAAGTTTAACAAATTAGTATTTTTTCGTCGATTGCTTAATTAGTTGTTATTATTGAGGAGGACCATGGTGGCGAGAGACATGGCCTCTGCCTGCAAATGCGACGGTTTGTAGGTTTTGATTCCCACTTAGGGGAGAATGAATCATTTTCATGTTCTTCGCTCTGGTAACAAGGTAAAAGCGCGGCCGTCGAGTTCCGCCACTCAACACGCAATGCCTCGAAGGGCGAAAAGCGGAGAACAGAGTGTCTTATAACCGGAGGTTCGTACGGTTCCCTCTGCATACCCTGCCATGTGCGGGATACATCGTGATACTAATTTAATTATTATTGATAAATAGAGGCACAGTCGCAGCAAAATCAGGTTAAAAGATAAACATAATAATGTATATCTATAAGAACTTACAGCGAATGTGGCGCATTTTTCCTTACAATGCACACAGGAAAGATGACATAGTTTTTGTGACGGCGCGGCGTCGGAGGCAGCGTCTGGTTCTTTATCAGTGTCGTCACCGCCATCCCAGCTTCCCCTTCAGATGCCTCAGGCTCGGCACTTAACATTGTGAAATTAAAAAATATTGTATTAGTTTCAGATATATCCTAATATAGTATTTATTGTTACTTTTCCATCACTTACTTTTGGTGATTTAGCCAGTTGATTTCTTTTTTTTCCTCTTAGTTTCCTCTTTCTCATCAGCTTCCCAATCTTCTTCTGTTGAGGAAGCTTCTTCTTCTTTTGATTTAACTGAGCTAATGTACAAAGTATGATATAAGTTATAACTTGGCAACTAAAACCACAGTAATTGAATTTATAATGGATGAAACTCATTTATAAAATAATTGATTAGGTACCATAGTACATGAACTTCAGATTCACCTGATGCTTTATCTAATATATTTTAAATCATTCAACTCATATAAATTTCCTATTTTAAGCTCTAGCCCTGGGTTTCTTAATGTGTCCACCACAATGCTTTGTCAGCTTATTTAAATCTTAGATGAAACACAATCTTACATGTTTGGGTGAGCCATCCATCATTGTAATTTTATATTTTTACTTATCAATTGCCAAAATTTCCCACAATTTTTCTTATATTTTTCTATTCCTTTTTCTTTGAAATAGCTTGGCTATCTTGTATATTACATAATTATTTCTAATACCTGTTATGTTAACACTCATTTACTGTCGTTTCTTCTATATTAAGCATCTAACAATTCCCCAAAAGAGCAAATACTGATCAACAAAGCTGTCTGCCAACATTCTTTTAATCTGGATTAACACTTGGTAAGCATCCAGACCAATAAAAACAAATGAATGTAAGCGTTTATGTGTCGTACCTTCGCCCTTTCACACTTCTAAATGCTCGGGTGTATGCCAGAGATCGATCAGCGAATCGTCTAGAAGTGAAAGAGCCTCGTGAGCGTGGGGCTCCCCGGTAGGAGGCCCGGGAGCGGAGCGTGCGTCCGCGGAAGGCGCGGCGCGGCGCGCGTGGCCGTACGGCGGAGCGCGGCGGCTCCCGCGGCGGGCCCATGCCGCTCGCTTTGCGGTAGCTCTCGCGGGGTGGCGTTCGCCTTCTGTCCTCGCCGCCAAATGAGCGTCGCTCTCCGCCGTAACCTTCCTGTCTTCCGCCGTAAGATCCGCCATAATGACCCCCGTCGTGACTACGTCTATCGTCGAGGAGCCCTGTAGACAACTTGCTTTTGCAATTTTTCTAAATCTTAAGAATAAAAGAATTAATTTACGTTTTCCTTTTCAAAATAAGATTTAAATTGATGACTTGGTCATTGTTACACCCATCTTAAGGATATATTTTATTAGTTTTAATACAGATTTATTGCAGTAGGTCATATTAAATTGTAATGATATAAGATATTTTAGCATTGAATAAACCATTTAATGGTACACCATTATGCCAGATTATTAAGGATTTTACCCTTGTAGGTGAAACATATCTACTTTTACATCCATTGTGTTTATTTATATACATTGTATCCAATATAAATAATAATATCCATGTATTTGATTCTTGTCTTGATTCAAATTTTCTAAATTTTTACCATATTTCAGTCACATTTTAGTTACTTTATATTTACAAGACTTTGTAAGTTAGCAGAAGATACATTTCCAACCTCCATAACATATTTAGCCTAATATTTATTTTGTAATTACATTCCTTTCAAGTAATATTGTCATATAATATAAAATGAGATAGCATGGCACTTTTCATATTAAGGAAATCATGCGATACTTTTCCCAGTAAAAACCCAAAATCATCTGTGTTTGAAGAAACACGAATTGTTTGTGCATTTAAATTTATACTTCCAATTATTTTTAATGGGTAATCTTACTATTCACAATAAAATGTAGAATATTGTTCTGTCTGAAATAGTTCACTAACTAACCTCCATTCTCATCCTTTTGCGATCTGGTGAGCCTGATCTACCACCATAGTCACGATTTGAATAACTACCAGAATTTTCCTGAAAGTCCAATGTTAACATTTGACATCTTTTGTTTGTCCAGCCATTATTTGTAATAAACTGCTTAACAGTAGTCATAGAAATAGATGGCAGGGCTACAGTAAAATATATAAAATACAGTTTTGTCATACATACCAACATGCTATATAAATTATATATATTTATCAGTAAGAATATTTGTATTTTCATATTGCCACACATATTTTTCATAATCATGTTCAGCTGCAGACTATCATGTACTTTTTCAACTTTTGCTTAATTGTTTTTTTTTAGTCATAAACATATAAAATGGGACTACTTAAAAGATACACTAATTCTAAGAGAACTTTCTGATCGATAAGGTTTTTTATAGGACTCGTCTATTCTTTCACGACCTGAAGCATATCGATTTACACTTCCACTGTTATATCGGGAATCACTATTGTAAGATGTATATCCTCCACCTCTTCCACCGCGTCCACCTTCATAACCACCTCGATGACTGTTACCGCGGTAAGATCCTCTGTAACTACTCCCCGACTGTTGTAACTTCCTCTGCCACCAAATCCACGACCTCGAGATGACATCTATTGTATAAAATATTTTATAAAAAAAAATCCTACTATATTATAGCTCTATTAAATCATCAAAATGAAATATCTAGAATTTGTTTTCTTTTTAAAGCAAAGGCCTCTCATGACTCATGACAACATACTTCGTCAAATTTTTTATAGATTGCAAGTTTCACATCTATGCTGTTCATATTTTAATAGGTCTTTTTCTCATTTAACGAAAATCATGAGATTTGGAATCAGGTTATTCTTAACAAATAAATGCATTTCAAAAGGAATCTCTAACATAAGAACAAATAGACTTAAATAGCTAGCAAGATTTAACCCAAACAATGTCTAATTTAGGCAAATGAAATCTGGAAATGTAAAGGAACTGGAATTTATAAATATATATATAGATACAGAAAAATCCAAAGAAAAACCAAATAAATTAAATTATTGTTTTGTGGATGATAACAACGCATTTAATACGTAAAAATCATGTTATTTCTTTTCTTCAAGTCTAATATAGAATTTTAAATTAACTGCTGTCCGTTGACGTTAAGCCTCAAATCATGTAAAGTAGTAATATTAAGGTATTAAAGTTTTGAGGTTACTTCAGTTAATATGAAAATATAAAATATTTTCATTTCATTTAATATAACCTCAAGTAATAATAAATGTATATTTATTTATAAAGTTATAAGTCGTAAGATTACTTTTTACGTCCATTTTAATCAGCACATCCCAATACCACCGGCTTAGCCCGTTATCAATATGGTAATCTTACTTGTCATTCATACATCTCTATACAAAATGTAGTAAAATAACATATTTATAAGACATTACTTACATTTCAATAACTTTAATCTGGAGTTTGTAGATATATATTTAGTAAAGCTTTCGTATGATAAAAGTGAACACGAATCGAAGACAATATGGCGGCCGAGAACAAAATCGGAAATAATAATGTAAACCTAGACGCTTACAGATTCTACTTTAGCAATGTTGCCATGCTATAACGAATATTGAAAGTTAAATCTTTCTTTTTAATATTTGAAGACCAAGAGAATGTAAAGTAAAATATTACTTTACTTTTTAAATTTCTTTATTTACATAGTATTACAGATTACAATATAAATGTGTACACGATAAGTATTGACAATAACATTTAATTCCGTACAACACTTAATGAGGCTACTACTTTCACTATGTAAGCTTATAGAATATATATAAAGAAACTGGTCACAACATTTTTGCTTTTTAATACAATAATTCATTTGTAAAAACAGAATATAATAAATTCAAACGTGTAAAATTTTGTTAATTGCTCGGGGTGGTTTGAAGAAATTTAGTTGGTGCACCAAAGTAAAGTGCATTAATGAGTAGCAGGTACATTGCAGCGGCATGAACTGCCCTGCCTCCCCCCGCCATGCGCCCGAAGGACCCGCGAAGGGGCCGAGCGAGAGCTCAGGCATATCATGCGCTTGCTGACCGGTTAGTGTGACGTCACAAGAGGGAACAACAGATAGTTAAGGGCAAACGATACGTTCTATACCTGTCGATATACTTAATTATTCTGCGACTGTGGTTTTATAGATATTCGAAATAAGTGTATTTTTATTTTGTCTATTTTTAGCATAGATAAGGAAGTAGATAAGGGGTATATTATTTTTACATGTAATTTAAAAAGGTTTGTTTTCCAGGGAGTGTTATAAGCTATTTTTATAACCTTATTTTTTACTACTTGCAAAAATTGATAGTTTGTCAAGCAGGTACTGCTCCATACCGGACATGCATATGTAAGTTCGGGAGCTGAGTTTGCTACCTCGATTCTTGATAGGACTTAAGGCTCCCAGGGCCTGAACGCCTTTTTCCGTATGTTCATAGCGAGCTTTGTCCAATTGAGTTTAGAGTCCATAGTCATGTAGCCATAATACAAACGACCGGCAAATGAGGCCCAAAAATGGCGTGCTCCAAAGAGTATGCATATATATATATATATAATATTCTTATTGTACTAAAAAAAAAAACATAAGCGTAACAACATAAAAAAAAGAAAAGTAGTACATAAAGTGGACTTATCCCTATAAGAGATCTCTTCCAGCCAACCTATGGTAGTGATGAGTTTTTAAGCAGCGGGTAAGATATAGTACAATTATTCTATTCTATAATTAGAAATACTATATAATTAATTATATGTCACCCATAAATAAAACTTGATATATACAAATAATGGAACTATAATATATACTAATACTTACTTATTACAAATCCATAAATTTCACAAACATATAAATACACATACAACATACAACATATACATATATAAATATACACTACATAGACATACACATACATATCACACACATACACATATTATAAGAATATATATTATATATATATTATATAGAGATGATATATATAATATATAGATATATTATCATAATATACTATTATAATAAATATATATACTATATAATATATAGATAGCTATAGATAGATATATATATATATATATATATAGATATATATATATATAGATATACATAAAACTATATATATATACACACACATATATATATATATATATATACATACACATACATACCATACACACATATATAATATATACCTAAAAAAAAAACATAATACATACAGACATAACTGAGCTGAAAATAAGGTTATCACATTGATGACTGTCTGAAAATCACTTTAATTTACGCGTTTAAACTAGCGAGTAGTGCTTTTTTAATTGACATTTAAAGAATGATGTTGGACTATTTTGGATGGATTTAGGAGTTGGTCCACAGGGTTGCAGCATACACGAGAAGGATTTCTGGAGGTATTTAGTATTACTCTTAGGTATGTCTAGTGTCGGTATGACACACGACCGCCTAGAGCGTGTGGGAGTGGGAAGTATGTTAAAACGAGAGCGGAGATAAAGAGGAAAATTTTCATAATTAAGAATTTTAAAAAGGAGTGTAAGTATGTGCATATCTCGGCGAAGGCGGATAGGAAGCCAATTAAGCTGAGCGCGAAATTGAGAAACGTGGTCAAACTTACGCAAACCAAAGATAAATCGTATGGCGAGATTTTGAAGACGCTCTAGGCTTGTTTAATAGCTCCTGCGGTCACATCCAAATGCAAACGTCGGCGTAGTCAAGAATTGGCAGGAGAAGAGATTGCGCAAGCATAATTTTGGTTTTGTGAGGGAGGAAATTTTGGAGACGCTTGAGAGAATGGAAAGAGAAATGCATGCGTTTGCTAATATCATTAATGTGTGAAGTCCAAGACATATTACTGTCAAAATAAGGCCATAAATTTTTATGTTTTTACAGTATTTAATTTCAACTCCCGAATACAAAATTTTCGGCGTTGAGTTCCAACTGATTCTACCTCTAATCTTATTACTACCAATAATAAGAGTTGCGATTTTTTAGGGTTAACTAGTAAGCCAAATGATTCAGCCCAAACGAATAGCAATAAGATCCTTGTTTAGAGTTCGATGGCCTTAGGTAATTCATTCAAATTACAAGGTTTATATAACTGGCAGGTCATCTGCATACAAATGATAGGGAGAAGAAATGACTTTTGATATGTTATTAATAAAAATAGAAAAAAGAAGTGGAGAGAGAACGCCGCCTTGAGGTACGCCAGCAGTGAGTTCCAACCATGATGATGTGACACCGTTAGCTTTTACACACTCTGCCGACGACCGAAGAGATATGAACAGAACCAGTTGATAACTGGAGAAGAGATGTTAGCTGCGCGAAGAGTGCCCAGAAGTATATCAAAATCAACAGAATTAAAAGCGCTGCTGAAATCAAGTAGTACCATCACGGTGAGCTTGGTGTTATCCATAGCACAACGTATGTCCTCAGTGATATTCACAACGCAGTAACTGTACTGTGGTAGGACGGGAAGCCAGATTGAATAAGACATAAGAGATTGTGAGAGGAAGAGAAAACCATGAAGTTGATTGTGATACAAGGATTCAAGGACTTTGGATAGGAGCGGAAGAACAGATATAGGACATATTTCAGCACGGTAGTGGGGGTTGGAAGTTTAGGTAAGGGAACGACATACGCATTCTTCCACTGAGCCGAAAAAACATTACCTTGTCAGTGAAAAATTTATTATGTGGTGACCACTGGTGTAATGCTTTCCAACACGGTAGAATCATGTCGAGACTGAGATAGTCACTTCCAATGGCTTTAGAGGAAATAGATTTGAGTACACTTCCTGACATCATCTTCAGAAACAGTTTTGAAAGAAAAGGGAGTTGAGTCTGGTAGGACAGTTTGTGACAAAATCTTAAGAGTTTCAGATTTAATTTGGGGGCTTATATTTAAAGGTGGAGTTGTAAAAAATAATTAATTTATGGAGATTTATATTTACGGAATGAGTATTATTGAAATTACCTACCCCTAATGACTCTAAGAATCTCCAAACTTGTGCTTGACTGAGATTCTGGATAGTGCTATGAATGTAACGACGTTTTGCATCCCTACACATTCTATTGCAAATGTTACGCAGTTTTTTGTAGGCAGCGAAGTTATCTTGGCAAGGATCCTTTTTGTTTTTAGCCTTGGCTCTGTCACGCTTACACATAGTTCGTCTAATAACAGGTGTTAACCAGGGAGCGGGTGCATGCTTCATGCGAACTGGTCTTACAGGAGCGTGTTTGTCATAAATGCAAATCAGTTTAGAAGTTAAAGAGTCCACCATACTGTCAATATTATTAGATGACAATGTGGATGACCAGTCGATGTTACTCACATCCTCCCTCAAGCGTTCCAAGTCCACATGCTTAAAGTTTCGCTGAAGAAATGTTTTGTCTCTAACCTTAGGAGGGCAAAGTTTATATGAAAGATATATTAAATCGTGAAAAGAAAATGGCGCAGTCATTTGTCCATGAGAAACGACAAGATTAGGATTAGAGACAGCCATGAGATCAATGAGAGAAGGCCTGCAGTTAGGAAAATGATGGGTGGGATAAGTCATTGGAAGCAAATGCAAGTTGTACGACTCATACAATGCTTTTAACAAATCCG
Organism: Dione juno; assembly: GCA_037127375.1. Lineage (NCBI taxonomy): Eukaryota > Metazoa > Arthropoda > Insecta > Lepidoptera > Nymphalidae > Dione > Dione juno. The sequence continues at coordinate 2,786 of JAXRJS010000217.1, read as the reverse complement.
ATCTAGCAACATCCTTTAACAGACATGTATTTAAAATCGCCCATACAGATGACATGCTCATAATGTGGTGATAGATATTCCAGGACACTTTCCAAAGTAGAAAAATAATTAATTTTGTCATTCGGGGAATACAAAACCCCAAAAGGATTTTTTACGATGTAACGTTAATTCTAGAAAAGATATTCAAGCGTTCCTAAAGAATCATTAAGAGAACATTTAATGATGCCGGCAGGTATATTGTTGCGAAGGTATATACAAACACCTCCACCACCTTGCAGAGTGCGATCGTTGCGAAATAGCTGGTATCCTGGAATAGAGTAGCTAACAGATGAAAGAGAAGGCTTAAACCAAGTCTCGGATATAGATATACAATCAACTACGCCGGAGCCAAAAGATGCGAGAAGATCAGTAAAATGAGCTGGTACACTCTGAGCGTTGATATGCACTAAGGAAAAGATTTAGACGGATTGATAAATATTTTGACAGTTTATCTTCAAGAGGCTCTGAATCTGAAAGTGATGAATCATTACTAGTAGCACAGTTATAATCGCTGGAAGAGCAGGAAAGTATTCATCATTTAATACATATATATAGAGCAATGCATAAATAATACACAAATAAATAATGAATAAACTACTAAAATAAAAAAAAAATAAAATAAAAAAAAATAATAACAAACTATATAATGAATGTAAAATTTAAATAAACTTATAGATATAAAAAGTATTAATATTAAAAAAAATATTAAATAAGATTCCCGTGCATGTTGATTACAAGATAAATTAACTAATAAAATTAATTTACAATTTGAACATATACTGTTAAAAAATACAAACGCAAAACGGAACGTAAAACAACCAAACACAAAAGCTAACAGTATTATAAACTGTACGATAAATGACAAACGTAAACACATTATTGTCAACATACTATGTCATGATTAATATGTTAAACAAAAAAAAATTATGTACAAATTTAAACATTGCAAAGGTAAAAACAAAAAGAATTGTAAATGTACTATACAGAAGTTAAACAAAACATAACAGTAAAATATGCAACTATCATCTTATAATATGCTAACCGACCAAGTTAAGATGGTATAACAATATAAATTTAGTGGTCAACAGATTTCATAGCAGAACATTCCTGTATAATTGTTTAAGTTCTGGCATGGACGAAATTTAATTTTAGATTTATTCTGAAGTAATATAATAATTACGCCATCAGCTGTCCAACATTTTTTTTATACCAAAATGTTTACGTGCCGCTATGAAAACCTCTTGACGCGATCTAGTCAAAATTCAGAAATAGTTATTTTAGTGCCCCTTAACGTCGTTTTGGCCCTCCAAACATTAGAACGGAGTTGCACGGAAGAAAATCTGATGAGGATAGGTCTGGCAGAGTTCTTCTTAGCACCCAATCTATGACAAGATTCTCTTGATGTGGGCAACTTATCTGACAACTTCATCTGGTTGGTTAATATGCCGGTTACCTTTTGAAGCACTATCTCGTCCTTGTCTTCTTCAACTCCATGAATTAGAAGAACCTTTCTTCTAGACAGTGTCTCCAGGCGGTCCATACCAAGCACAACAAGTTCAACCTGTGACTTTAGTAGACCAAGAGTTTTCCACACAAGAGACTTAAAAGTATAAATTCTGCTGTTAGGGTTTTAACAGTTGGCGTAGATCCAGACTGTGAGAGGTTCTTCTCAACTCGCCCATTCTTGAGGAAAACATAGATGACAGTTCTTCCATACCCTTTCGAAGTTGGTTCACTGGTGTTTCCATTTTTATATTGTTTATTATTTGTTGAAAGTGTGTTAGAAAGTTAGTTTATAATCAACTTAGCACAAGAATGTAAGATTTAGCACATATGTACACTTAATTACTTTTTATTTATAAAATAATACAGAGCAAACAAAAACGTGTCTATTCACTCTGATATCTACCCGCAAAAAAAAAAAAGAAAAAAAAAAAGCATATATATATATATATATATATAATATATTATATATATATATATATATATATATATATAATATATATATATATATATATATATATATATATATATATATATATATATATATATCTATATGCATGTAGAAAAAAGTGGTTATTTTAATATCACAAACAGACACTCAAATCTTATTTATTAGTATAGATTTGCTTAAAGTTATTTATATTTTAAAATATTTTTTTGTTTTCTTACGTTCTGTTATATATAGACCGAAAATGTTATGAAAAAGGCATTAAGTTAGTAATAGTCCAAGCTCGTATTAGCCCTTCCTGGCTTCCTGGGCCAAATGGCGGGAAGTGCGATTAAGAAACTTAAATTTGCGATCGTAAGCACTTATTTTGTATGAAATGAATTATTCTAGTCTCTTTTCATGTTTCGCTGAACTTAACTTTTTTCTTTATTTCAAAAGAACCTTGGCAATGATGAAGACCACAAATAAAATAGTTCCATCCGTTTACGCGTTATAAGTTGAACAAGGAAAAGAGTTATTAATTTTTATATCAATAAAATAAAATCTATGTGTTCTATAACAATTTATTTGGCTAAGGTAGCTACCCACATAACATGAATTCATTTTTCAAGTAATTAATGCTAATATGTTGTAGTTTATCCAGAGTTTTTTCGATTTCTTTCCTCCAAAAATTTCATTCCAATATCCTTGTACGTTTGTCCATGAATCCTGTAAAAACCATCAGTATAATATTTAAAATATTCAATTCACGATATAGACAGTGACATAAAATTGCTCCAGTCAAATTGTTAGGCCA
>JAXRJS010000216.1:15000-18106 GCA_037127375.1 Dione juno | reverse complement strand
TTGGGAAAAAAGATCGAAAAAAGTTCTAAAAAATAAAAACCAATAAAAAAATTTTAAAGAAAAAAATAAATAAAAATACAAAAAATTGATGGAAATTTCTAAGTTTTTAAAAAATTATTTTAAAAATTTAGTTTAAGGCCCCAAAATTAATTTTTGGGGGGATTGGATAATAAATGAAAATATAAAGAAAAAAGGTTTAAAATTTTTTTAATTTTATTTTTCCTTTTTTCAAAATTTTTTTGTTTAAAAAAATTAAGGACTTTATTATTTTAAAATTTTTATATTTAAATAATAAAATTATTTAATTATTTTAATTTTTTTTTTTATATAAAAAAATTAAAATTTCAAATTAATTATTATATATTTTAATTTTATATAAAATTTAATTTTATTTTAAAATATATATATATATTTTATATATATAAAATTATTATATAAAATAGAAAAAAAAAAAAAAAAAAAAAAAAATTTATATATATATATATAATTTTTAATATAAAAAAATTTTAAATGTGTTTCTTCTCTCGCCCCCCGGGGGGGGGGAAAGGGAAAACGGCTTCGGGCTCGGGTAGTCTTCGAGCGCCGGGGCGGCCACGGAGCGTTTTCTCGGATTGGGGGAGGGTATCCAAAGGCGTCGGCCCCGTTGTAGACGCGGGCACTAGCTGGGTAAATTGACTCTCTAGGCTTTCGATACGGAGGTCGCGCTAAATTTGGTAGGGGTTCCTAAAGTACTAGGAGCCTGGACGACCGTCGGAGAGCCACTTTTTGCACCGTCCAAGGACCTTCCAAAATTTTGGGGAAAAGGGGGGGGGGGGGGTTTTTTTTAAAAAAGGGGGGGGGGGGGGGGGGGGGGGGGAAAGGGGGGGCCCGGGGGGGGGCCCCCCCCCCCCCCCGGGGGGGGGGGGGGGGCCCGGGGCCCAAGGGGGGGTTTTTTTCCCCCCCCCCTTTTTTTGGGGGGGGGGGGGGGGCCCCCTTTTTGGGGAAAAATTAAACCCCCCCCCCCAAAAAAGGGGGGCCGGGGGGCCCCGGGGGGGGGGGTTTGGGGCCCGGGGGGCCCCCCCAAAGGGAAAGGGGGGGCCGGGGTTTTTTTGGGGAAGGGGGTTTTTTTGGGGGGAAAATTGGGGGGGGGGGGGGGAAGGGTTCCCCCCCGGGGAAGGGGGCCCCCAAAAGGGGGGGGGGGGGGCCCCCCCGGGGGGGGGCCCCCCCCCCCCCGGGGGGGCCCCCGGGGGGGGGTTTTTTTTTTGGGGGGCCCCCCCCTTTTGGGGGGCCCCTTTTTTTTTTTTAAAAAAAAAAAAATTTTTTTTTTGGGAAAAAAAAAGGGTTTTAAAAAGGGGGGGGTTTTTTTAAAAAAAAAAAATTTTTTTGGGGGGTTTTTTTTTCCCTTTTAAAATTTTTTTTTTTTTAAAAAAAAAAAATTTTTTTTTTTAAAAAAAAAAAAAAATTTTTTTTTAAAAAGGGGGTTTGGGAAATCTTTGGGTTTTTTGGGGGGAAAAAAAATTTTTTTTTTAAAAAAAAAAAAAAAATTTTTTTTAAAAAAAAAAAAAAATTTTTTTTTTTTTTTGGGGGGGGGCCCGTTTTGGGGAAAAAAAAAAATTTTTTAAAACCCTTTTTTTAAAATTTTTCCCGGTTTCCCCTTTAAAAAATTTTTCCCCCCGGGGGTTTTAAAAAATTTTTAAACCCCCGGGGCCCAAATTTTTTGGGGGTTTTGGAAAGGCCCCGGGGGTGGGAAAAAAAAAATTTTTTTTTTTTTTCCCCCCCCAAAAGGGTTTTTTTTTAAAAAGGGAAAAAATTTTTAAAAAAGGGGGTTTTTTTTGGGGGGGGGCCCGGGGGAAAAATTTTTGGTTTTGGGAAAAATTTTTGGGGAAAAAAATTTTTTAAAAAAAATTTTTTTTTTTCCCCAAAAAAAAAAAAAAAAAATTTTTTTTTAAAAAAAAAAAAAATTTTTAAAAATTTTTTGGTGGGAAAAATTTTTTTTTAAAAGGGTTTTTTTTAAATTTTTTGGGTTTCCCAAAAAAATTTTTAAAAAAAGGGGGGCCCCCCCCCCCCCAAAAATTCCCCCCAAAAAAATTTTTTTTTTTTAAAAAAAAGGGGGTTTTTTGGGGTTTTTTTAAAAAAAAAAGGGGGGGTTTTTTTAAAGGGCCCCTTTTAAAAAAAAAAAAAATTTTTTTTTTGGGGAAAAAAAATTTTTTTTCCTTTTTTCAAAAAAAAAGGGGGGCCCCAAAAAAAAGGGGGGGGAAAAAGGGGGAAAACCCAAAAAGGGGAAAATTTTTTTTTTTAAAAAAAATTTTTTTTAAAAAAAGGGGGGCCCCCCTTTTTAAAAAAACCCCCCCTTTTTTTTAAAGGGGGAAAAAATTTTTTAAAAGGAAAAAAAAAAAATTCCCCCCCCAAAAAAAAAAAAAAAACCCTTTTGGGTTTTTTTTTGGCCCAAAAAATTTTAAAGGGAAAAATTTTCCCCCCCCCAAAAAAGGGGGGGGGGGGGGGGGGGAAAAACCCCTTTTTTTTTCCCAAAAAAAAATTTCCCCTTTTTTTTTTTTTTCCCCAAAAAAAAATTTTTTTTTTTCCCCGGGGGAAAAATTTTTCCCCCCCCGGGGAAAAATTTTTTCCCCCTTTTTTTTAAAAAAATTTTTTTAAAAATTTTTTTTTTTTTTTTTTTTATTTATTTTTTTTTAAAAAAAAAAAATTTTTTTTTTTTTTTGGGGGGGGTTTCTTTTTGGGGGGTTTTTTTTGCCCAAAACCCCCCTTACCGGAAAAAAATTTTAAAAAATTTTAAAATTTTGGGTTTTTTTTTTTTTAAAAAAAAAAAATTTTTAAAAAAAAAAAAATTTTTTTTAAAAATTTAAAAAAATTTTTTAAAAAAAAAAAAAAAAAAAAATTTCCCCCCCCCAAAAAAAAATTTGAAAAATTTTAAAAAAAATTTTTAAAAAAAAATTCCCCTTCACCTTTTAAAAGGGGGGGGGGAAAAAAAAATTTTTTATTTAAATTTTTTTTAAAAATTTTTTTTTTTTATTAAAAAAAATTTTTAAAAAAAACCCTTTTTTTTTTTTTTTAAAAAAATTTTTTTTTTTAAAAAAATTTTAAAAAAATTTTTTTTTAAAATTTTTTTTTT
>JAXRJS010000216.1:0-12500 GCA_037127375.1 Dione juno | reverse complement strand
TTTTTTTTTTTTAAAAAAAATTTTAATTTTAAAACAAAATTTTTTTAAAAAAAATTTTTTTTTTTAAAAAAAATTTTTTTTTTTTTTTTGGTTTTTTTTTTCCCAAAAAATTTTTTTTTTTTTTTCCCCCCAAAAAAAATCCTTTTTTTTTTTTGGGGGGGGGTTTTTTTAAATTTTAAATTTAAAATTTTTTCTCCGACAAAAACACCATTACGTGTATCCCTAAGCGTAATTTTTTTTGCACTACTAAGCGGTCTGGATCCTTTATTCATTCATCACCAAGCTTTTTTTTTAAAACGTACTTAAATTGTTTATCGCCCAATAAAAATAATAAATTTTAAATTAGATATTATTCCATACTGCCAATTTTTAATGCTTATAAAAACTCTCTAGGGTCTTCTCGTCGTTTTACTCTTTCTTTTACTCCCAAATTAATTTCTACTATGTGTTGGGGTGTGTCAGAGACAGTTTATATTTCATTCCCATCTTTCATAAAGTCCTTCAATAAAGACTAATGATCGGCTCCACTTTGGAACGTCAATATACTGCAGTCGGTAATTATTAAGCAGTGGCAGACAGATATAGACTCTTACCATTACTCTCAACCCTGAACGCCTGTTTGATAACCAAGGTGACTATAATTCCCCTTGTGCGAGTCCTTTAAATTAATTTTAATTTAAATTTATATTATTTTACAATCATACTCTCATTTTCTCTTTCGTATTTTTTTTTATTAAAAATATTTGTTTATATAAAATTTACACTAATTATTTACCTACTGGTTTTTATGACCTCTTACGTGTCGCAACCCCTGACAGAAACACAATATCATTCCAAACGATTTCAATCTTTTTGTTATAGTATCTATAGACTCTTATATAATATGAACCCCCCAATTGCTATCTAACTCCGTTTATTTGATTACCTATATGTCACATACGAGATGGTTTTTACATATATCAGTATATATCTTATATAGAATAGAGATATGACCATATATATATGCAATCATGTATCCCCCTTTGGTTACTCGCACTTAGCTACTATCTACTATCATATTCCCAAACGACCCGTCATATATATTACTCTACTTATTAGACTGTCTTTTATTTTTTTCTGTATACTAGATATACCAGTATTGCGATGACATTAATACTATAGCTTTTTTTATATATATATCGTCTATCATAGTTATTAAGTTTTATCTTGTCATGTTATTTTCTTAATGTTCTAATATTAATTATTATTTCGCATATAAATTATGATTAAATAATCAAAAATTCAACACCTACCATTTACTATGTAAATAAAATTTAAAATAATTGTCTAAACATAAAATTATATATTTTTTTGAATTTTCCTTAGCTCATTTTGTTATATAATTGTTCATATATCTCGTCATACTCTCTTCTTCTTTCCTCTCTTCTAATTTCCTTTTTTCTCTTTCTCGTACTATGAGCTATAATATATCATCTATATATCTATATCTTCTCTAATATCATGTAGCGTTATATAGATTAGATTCTATATCTATCTTTAATATATCTATACTCTCTATTGAGCAGTATATATCTATATACTATATCTATATATGATCTATCTATATAATATAATATATATTCTATATTTCATATTTAAATATATTCATCTCTATATCATCGTTCCCCCGGGTGTCTGCCCCTGTCTTTGAGATTGGGCATCCGGGTACGCGACCGGTCCTCGCGCCCCCCCTGTCTCCTTCTTCCAATCCCTGCCCGTGGCGTTTAGCCCCCCCCCTCTTTGTTCCTCGGTGTGTTGTGTGCTTATTCTTTCGGCTATCCGTCCCCGGGTTTTGAGTGTTCATGTCACGATGCTATCGCTTCTTCATCTCGCCCCTCTCGCCTATCTGCCCGTCACCCAAAACTGGTACGCGGGCTCCTAGCTTCCGGGGTCGTTGCTACCCCGCGCGCGGTTCGATTGCCTCTGTCCGGAGCACGGGCTCCCCCCCCGTGGCACGTGGACCTGTAACCGACCGATCTCGTACCCTCGCAGGAACTCGCTGCCTCCCCGTGTGCCTCTTGCTCCTTCTTAGCGCGCGTGCCAGGGACAATAAGATGTCTATGAGGCCGTCGCGGTTTTTGTTCGTGTGCTTTTCCTTCCGGCCACGCGCTCGAAGGGCCATACGTTGTCACAACTTCTGCCAGGGTTTTCTCAGTCCTCACTTCCCCCTCCTGGGTCGAGCCACCACCAGGTCTTCAAACGGGCCCATTTGTAGCGTAGTCTTTATCCAAGGCGTCGGCCTGGTCTCTCGCAGTGCTAGAGCCTTGTGATGCCTGCATGATTCGCGCCGGTGCATGTATGGTTGAGGGCGGGTATCTCGCCAACTTACTTCGTGCCTCCCGCTCCCAGGTGGGCTCAGGGGCGTTACCAGGAAGTCCTTCTGGGGCGCCTCTGCCGAGGTTCTCCGTATACCCCTTACTCAACGGTGCGCCTCGTTGGGGGTCCGGGGACCTTCACGTTCCCTCGTGGGCAGGGGGCCAAGTTTCATCTATATATTCTCCAACTATTTGTATTATTACCGATGTCTCTATATGATTAGTAGAGAAGCTATATATAACATAACTATTTATTTTTCGCTTCTTTAGTAGAGCTATATAGATAGTTCTCTATTTTCGACTTATAGCAATATATATAAATATATCTAGTATTCACTATGAATATTAGTCATACTATGATATTTTATTCACTATATCTGATCTATCTCTTATATCTCTATTTATCGATCATTTTGCGCTTAGTCTCCCTTGACCCCCTCCCGCACCCGCTAATATCATCTCAATTTTAATTCTTACTCTCATTAATATTAATCCTAGTTTTATATATAAGTCCTCCTGTCCTCTGTGTGTGTATTGTGTGGAGGAGTACAAGTATATAGATGGGTCTCCTGCGGTCTTTCCACTATAACACTCATACGCTATACCGCCGCAACCCTTTTTTGTCTTGGAAATTTGTATGATCTTCACTTCGTATTACTCTATATTTCGCACGCGTTTCTGGTCCGCCGTGTCACTGTTTGGAGGTGTGGTGACTTCAAGTCAGTCCTTCGTCTTGGTGCCCCCGTATGGCTTGTCGGGGTCAGGCAGATATTGCGTTTCAGAAGTTTATGATCGGCGAACGAAATGCGCAGGTTCCCCCTGTTTCCTTGGGTTGTTCGAACGCTCCGTCGGCCCAGACCTCCTTGGTTAGGGGGTGGGTCGCCTGACAACCCCCCCCTCGCGCCTGTACATCTCTATCTGAATTCTTAGGAATTCGCGGCCACAGGCTTTCGCTGGGACATGCCCTTTATCCCTGTGTTGATCTTGCCGACGCAACCGACTCCGGCCCAGTTGTCAGTCTCCAGTGGCATCCCTGCGTTGGGCGTTCTGGACAGGCCGCTTTATAGCGGGATGTTTTTTCGAACTCTGGATCACTCACACATTGGCGCACGCGACCTGGCGTACACGCGCGCTACACTGGGTGTTCTGTCCCAACTGGCCGGTCCGTGTCCGCCGAGTCGGTGTTGACTCAGTGTTCATCTCCTGACTCGTCCGCAAAGATCCACTCTCCCGCCGAGAAGCGGGTTTAGGCCCGCATGTAGCGACCCCGACAACTTCTTTTAGTGAGGTTTCTCTGCTCTCTGAGCGGAGACTGTCCGCCCGCGAACTGTTCAGGGTATAGCGGACAATGTTTTTTATTAGCAGTCCCTTTGATGGTTCGTTGTTCGGGGTATTTAATGTCGTTGTCTGGAACATATTTGTCTGCTGTTCCGAACGATAAGATGAGAGAGCTCGCCCCCGAGGCGCCGATTCACGCAGACTATGAGGATGAGAGGAGGCGCCGACATAGCCTTCTATCCCTGTTCCCCTTTGCGCCAGATCCCACCTAGCGATCGCTTGCATGCTGGCCACCGAACACAATGTATAATGGTTTGCGCGCCCCACCCGCTCCGCCCGGAGCTACTTTCGGGCCCCAAGCCTTCAGCTAATCCCCAAAGAATTCCAGCAGCCTAAAACTGATCCGCATCCAATACCGCTACCACCATCAGCGTACACTAGGGTGCCGCACTGATAGCTCCCGTCACTTTGATCGCTTGCGCATCGCGCAGGAAGCCGAAGCATGTTTTTTGCGGCCACTGAAGGCTGGAAAAGGCTCCAGAACTGCCAGCAGCTGCACCAAGCCCCCAAAACACGCAGTAAGGCCTCGCTACCCACCTTCGTTGTGGAGACCCTGCCCACATGGGCGAGCCCCACTGCGGGTGTTCAAGATATTGAGCTCACGGGGGACACGCCTCCCAACGTGCCGCCATTTGCGCGGAAAGAGATGGCGTTCTCCAGAGTCAGCAGGGCGAATATCGAACAATCAGCGGTTACCTCGCCAACCTGGAGATGCCGGAAAAGATTTGACCGCTGGTTTCTCTACGCAACCTTCCCTCGGAAATGAGTCGCAGGTGGCCTAGGGGGTCCTGCTGCACGACCTATTGAGGAGATTCGGAGCTGCGCCTGTGTGCGAATCCGGTATCCAGGTCGAGTTTTATGTTCGGCCGATCCGGGCGCCGAGAAGCGATCGGTCGGTGCCCCCAGGGTGTGCACTTCTTTGTGTCCTGGTCCCACTCCCCGACCGTGCCAGTGTCTACGCCATCAATGAGTTGTGACTGCTGGCGTCAAAATAGAAGCCTGGCGCAGCCGGCCGGCCAGCGCACCCCCCCACGTGTCATGCCTGGCTCCGGAGCGCCCTTGGTGCCCCCCGCAGGACTGGCCTTGGGTGAAGTAGCAGAAGAAGAGCCCATCGGAGCGCTAGATCGGACTGCGCCATTCAGAGCTCGAGCCGTCGTCGCCCTCTCTCGTTTTATATTGACCAGTCCCCATCCAGCACCCATTATTCTTCGCCTGCCTACAATCACGCGGAGCACTCAGCCTAAGAGCGGGCGTACATGGCCTCACTTTTTTTTTTTTGCCAGTCTCTGAAGTACGGCTTCGGTCGCCCCCGGTCCCTACCAATGGTCAGCGCGCCGCCAGGTTCTTCCCTGCTTGGCTCCGGCCATCGCCTTCACCATGGGCCGTGGCGTGCCGTGTATGCGCGTTCCGACGAGGTCGCCGGCTAAGCCGATAGAAGGGGACGGTTTTTCTCCAGTCCCGACTAGCCCCCAAGACCTAACCATGCAGCCCCTTGCTGCTGCACATCTTCCAGCGCCAGGCTGCACCAGTTTGCCCCGGCCGGCCTGAGCGCCTTGGCGGACTCCTCGTCCCAGGCGCTATCGAGTCCTTCAGGAGAGTCTTCTGGCCCTTCGGACCTCGGAGACCGTTGGAGGTAGTGCTTTCAGATGCTGGTTGCTTCACCTGGTGCGTAGATATGCTTGTGGCACGCCCATGTCCTCCGAGAAACCACCTGCAATGTCCTCGGTTCCTTTCCTTGCACCAACCCTAGATGTGGTTCATAAAATGCGCCCCTTTTGAGCGTCCCGAGCTACGACACCTCCCGGACTACCACCCTGCGCCTGGCCGCTGCGGCAAACAGCGTGTGCAGGGATCACCTCGACTCGCAGTCGAAGTCGTACTTCCTTTGTTTTGACCTGGCTCGAGTCGTTCCGTCCTGGGGAACCCGACGCCCCGGGTCACTGGTGGCCCAAGGAACTTTTTTTCTCGTCTGGGTTGCATTACCGCGCCCCACCTCACGCTAAGGATTAGCCGACATTGTGTCAGCTTGTCCTCCATGGTACGCTACACCCAACCATTGGGCAGGGGCACGCGGAACGCAACCACCAAGCGTGGCGACTGACCCCTGAGTGCACCAAGCGCTGTACCGATGCAGTGTGGCCGCCGCATTTGACAGGGCGTCTGTAGTGCGAAGCGGCTGACGAGCCCCTATCTATAGTATTCACTACACTTTGCGACAACTTCCGGGACGAATCTTCGCGTCTGATTGTCAGACTGCCCCAACGGCTGTGTACCGCATGCTAAGCGCGTGTCCTCGCCCTCAACGCAAGCGATCCCTCTGCTGCCTATGGGTTGACCATTACAGTCCTCTTTGCCGTACGGAGGACCGCCTGTTTTTCATCCAGTGCACCCCCCCCCTTTCTTTTACATCGGGGACGAAGCTGCTTGGCTACCGCTTCGAGCCCCTCATGCCCACACCAGCTCTGCCCACTCGCCCCCGCGGGAACGTGATGATTCCGCTAGTGAGCATGTTGGGTCGCTCACAGCGCCGCTAGCTGCCCTCCGCTATGAGGCTACCGCCCCGATTAGCCCCCCTTTTTTGCGTTTTTCCCGATCGCCTTCCCACCCCTTTTGGCACATTGCTGCCTCATTGCGACGTTCAAGCGTAACCGCGTCGCGGCGTGGCACGCCCCGGCGCCGCTACCACACCAGACGCCACATCCAAAGTACCGTTTTTTTGTGGCGGTACGTTAGCGCAGCGCTTGCAGAGCCCGAGTAGGCCCCCCCCCGCGGCCCAAAGCCGGCGTTGGGCCGCGAGGTCGTGACGCACGAGGCCCGAGTCTTTCGACGCCGTCGCTAGAACAGCCGCTGCGGCAGTTCCCCGCCGCCGCCCCCCCGCCAGCCTTTCTTCCAACCCCGCTCCGGCCGCTTGCTACGAATTCCAAGCCCGGGCGACATCCTGGCAGACACCTTGAGAGTTGTTGCCCCTCCACCTGCGACCGGTGCCCGCCACAGCCAAGTCTCGCAGCCGAACGCACCCTTCCGATGCGTTCGCCTCTCTAGCGACAACCCACCTCGCGGCGTCCTCCTCGCATTTTATCCCGTCGCCCATGTGCAAGCCGGCGCTGCGCGGTCTCCAAGCCATCGGAAAGACACGCCCGGGGCTCAGAGGGTGCTCCCTGGCTACAGCTATCGTCCTGCGCCATCTCATCACTCACCCCGGCTTGCACCAGCCATCTCCGGCCTGCGCTATACTCACGCGGCATGGCAGGAAGGCCCCCTGCTAGTGAGTGATTCCGGAACGCCCAGGGCACCACACAGGCCCGCGCAGCGGCGCCCGATGTAGTCCATGCCCCCTACCATGCGGTACGCTCCTCCGCTGTGTTTGTCACACAGGACGACTCTCTCCTATACTTGGCGGGCCTTCACCCGCGCGCGCCCCAGTTTGGAACATCACTTCTTCGTTGGTTCCTTCGCCACTTGCACTAGCCGCGCCTCACTAACGCTGGCCGCCCTGAACGGCGGCGCAGGGTGTAGACGCGCTTTTTTTTGGCGTCCGGTGATTAGGGTTGGAGGACTTGTGGCACCGGCTGCTCCAACGTGCTCGTAGGCCGGAGCTCCATTTCACTGTGGAGGGTTCTGGCAGCTTCCTCGGCCTCGCCTGGGTCGCGGCGCCGTTTCTCCCTCCGACCCCCGGGGGGGAAAAAACCCCCGGGCCCCCCCAAACCCCCCCCAAAAGGGGGGTTTTTTGGGGGGGGTTTCCCCCCCCGGGGGGGGCCCCCCGGGCCCCCCCCCCAGGGGGCCCCGGGGGGAAAACCCCCCCCCCCAAAAACCCACCCCCAAACCCCCCCCCCCCCCGGGGGCCCCCCCCCGGCCCCCCGGGCCTTAAACCCCCCAACTTCCCGGAAAAAACCCCCCCCCTTTCCCCCCCCCCCCCCCCAGCCCCCCCCCTTCCTTTCCCCCCAAAAACCCCCCGGGGGCCCCCCCCTTTTTTTTTGGGGGGGGCCCCAAGGGGGGGGCCCCCCCCCCCCCCCAAAAAAAAACCCCCCCCCCTTTTTTTTCCCCCCCCCCCCCAAAAACCCCTTTTGGGCCCCGGGGGGGGCCCTAAGGGGGCCCCCCCGGGGCCCCCCCCCGGGGCCCCCCCGGGGGGCCCCCCCCCCCCGGGGGGTTTTGGCCCCCACCAGGGACCCCCTTTTTTTTCCCCCCAAAAAACCCCCCTTCCCCCCCCCGGGGGGGAAAAATTTTTTTGGGGTTCCCCCCCCGGGGGGCCCCCCCCCCCCCGGGGGGGGGGGGTTGGGGGGGGTTTTTTTGGGGGGGGGGCCCCTTTTTAAGGGGTTTTCCCCCCCCCCCCCCCGGGGGGGGGGGTTTTTCCCCCTTTTTCCCCCGGCCCCCCCCCCCGGGGGGTTTGGGGTTTTTTTTTCCCCCCTTTTTTCCCCCCCCCCCGGTTTTCCCCCCCCCCTTTTTCCGGGGGGTTTTTTTTCCCCCTTCCCCCCAAACCCCCCCCGGGGTTCCCCCGCCCCCCCCTTTTTCCCCGGGGGGGTTTTTTCCCCCCCCCCCCCCGGGGGGCCCCCCCCCCCCCCCAAAAAACCCCCCCTTTTTCCCGGGGCCCCCCTTTTTGGGGGCCCCCCCCCCCCTTTTTTCCCCCCCCCCCCTTTTTTGGGGAAGGGGGGGCCCCCCACCCCCCGCCGGAAAAACCCCCCCTTTTTTTTTTCCCCCCCCCAAAGGGGGGTTTTTTGGGCCAAGGGGGGGGGGTTTTCCCTTTTTTTTCCCCCCCTTTTTCCCCCGGGGGTTTTTTGGGGGCCCCCCCGGGTTTCCCCCCCCCCCCCTTTTGGGGGCCCCCCCCCCCCCCGGGGAAACCCTTTCCCCCCCTTTTTTTTTCCCCCCCCCCCGGGGGGGGTGGCCCCCCCCCCCGGGGGGGGGCCCCCCCCTTTTTTTCCCCCCCCCCCCGGGGGGGGGGAAAAAAGGGGGGGGGCCCCCCCCCCCCCTTTTTTCCCCCGGGGGCCCCAAAAGGGGCCCCCCCCCGGGGGGCCCCCCCCCCCCGGGGGGGGCCCGGGGGGCCCCCTTTTTTTTAAAAAAAAAAAAAAAAATTTTTATTTTTTTTTTTTTTTAAAATTTCTTTAAAATTTTTTTTTTTTTTTTAAAAAAATTTTTTTTTTTTTTTTAAAAAAAAAAATTTTTTTTTTTTTTTTAAAAAATTTTTTTAAAAATTTTTTTTTTTTTTCCAATTTTTTTTTTTTTTTTAAAAAAAATTTTTTTTTTTTTTTTTTTTCCCCCCCAAAAAAAAATTTTTTTTTTTTAAAAATTTTTTCCCCCCCAATTAAAAATTTTTTTCCCCCCTTTTTTTTAAAAAACCCCCCCCCCCCAAAAAAAAATTTGGAAAAAAAATTTTTTTTTTAAAAATTTTTTTAAAAAAATTTTTCCCCCCCCTTTTTTTTTTTTTTAAAAACCAAAAAAATTTTTTTTTTTTTTTTTTTTTTTTTTTTCCCCAAAAATTTTTTTTTTTTTTTTTGGCCCCCCCCTTTTTTTTCCCCCCCCTTTGGCCCCCCCCCCTTTTTTTCCCCTTTTTTTAATTAATTTCTTTTTTTTTTTTTTTTTTTTTTTTTTTTTTTTTTTTTTTTTAAAAAAAATTTTTTTGGGGTTTTTTCCCCCCTTTTTTTTTTCCCCCTTTTTTGGGGTTTTCTTTTTAAATTTTTTTAAAACCCTTTTTTTTTCCCCCTTTTTTTTAATTTTTAAAAAAAATTTTTATTTTTTTTTTTTTTTTTGGTTTGGTTTTTAAAAAATTTTCCCCTTTTTTTTTTTTTTTTAAAAATTTTTTTTTTTTTTTCCCTTTTTTTTTAAAATTTTTTTTTTTTTTTTTTTTAATATATATATATATATATATATATATATATATATATATATATATATATATATATATATATATATATATATATATATATATATATATATATATATATATATATATATATATATATATATATATATATATATAATCTTAGATTTGAACCATTTTTAATCTTTTTTTATATAAAAAAAATTAAAAATAAGCTAAAGTAAGCTTTTGGGTTCATACCCCAAATATAAAGGAAACCCCTTTTCTTAAACTAATAATGTGCCTGATTAAAAGGATTATATTATAATTTTTTCCTTTATTATATTTTATAGAATTAAACTATACCTAATAATTTCAAAAATTATCGTGCATCTTACACTAAAATATAATTTTAAAATAATGAATTCAAATACATTTTAGAATACCATTCTTATTTTTTAGTTTATTTATTAATAACTCTAATAAAATATTTTTTTTTATTTTTTTTTTAGAACTATAATTTCTATCTCATCCAATTCATGATTAGGATGTTGAATTGGGTTAGAAATTAATTTACTTAGATTTATCCCCTTAATTTCTTCCCCCAATAATTTACTGAACTCAGAAGCATCCCTAAAATATTTTCTAACCCAATCTATTGCTTCAATTAATTTCTTATTTTCAATTTTATTAAATTTATTTTTATTTAATCTTTTTTTTAATGATTTTTTATCAATTATTATAAATTCAGCAATATTAATGAAAATAGGTTCTGTTCCTTTTCATTTCTGATTTCCTAATATTATAGAAGGATTATCTTGATTTAATAGTTTTATTTTAATAACTTGACAAAAAATTTCCCCCATAATTCTTTTATCCTATAACATAAATTTAAATTATTTAATATTTATTATAATTTTAAATGTTTTAATTGGAATTATCGGCAGATTTAATCAAACTTCATTACGAAAATTATTAGCATTTTCATCAATTAATAATATTGGATGATTAATTTCAGCCTTATTAATTAGAGAAAATTTATGATTTATATATTTTATATTTTATTCAATATTCTTGTTTATTTTATGTTTTTATTTTTTATTATTAATATTTTTTATATAAATCAATTATATAATTTTAATTATAATTTTTTTATTAAATTTTCAATTATAATTAATTTTTTATCTTTAGGAGGTTTACCTCCATTTCATTAATTGGAGATGACCAAATTTATAATACTAATGTAACCGCTCATGCATTATTATAATTTTTTTTATAGTTATACCCATTATAAATGGAGGATTTGGAAATTGATTAGTGCCTTTAATATTAGGAGCTCCTGATATAGCATTTCCTCGGATAAATAATATAAGATTTTGACTTCTCCCCCCGTCATTAATTTTATTAATTTCTAGAAGAATTGTAGAAAATGGAGCAGGAACAGGATGAACAATTGAAAAAATTCTACCAACGACTTTAGTATTCGTAATTCATGATTTTCATATTATGTATCAAGTCCCTTGAGCACAATATATACATGTTGCGGCGGCCGTTGAGGAGGTCATAGATGTGCTTAGGTTCTATATTGTTTAATACTACTTAGATTAATTACTTACTGACAATACTTTGTACCTTCAAGCAGCTTTCATTGCTTATTTAGTTTCATTTAAATTGTTTTTATGGATTGGCTTTTTATGGCTTTCATACTGCAACTTTTCTTCTGCTTCTACTGGCTTTAGTACACCAAAGACTAAAGTGTATGCATAACAAGTCGACCACTGTCGACATATGTTACGTAGCGCTAACAGAAATCTAGATTTATGTGAAATTCAGCAAAAGGAGACGAGGAGAGGAAACTCATCTCAATAAGCACTTCGTGGAAGGTAAATTATTAATCTTCATAATTATGTATGAATATATTATATATATATATATATATATATATATATATATATATATATATATATATATATATATATATATATATATATATATATATATATATATATATATATATATATATATATATATATATATATATATATATATATATATATATATATATTCCTTCGTATAATATTCGTCAAACCTTCGTATTTTGTGTTTGGGAGTCAGTATCACTTTTTTCTGAATCCATTGTGTCCCGGACTGAATGAGAATGGAGACTTCAATATCAGAATTTTGCTTTTCCTTTCGTATACCTGATTCTCTTATTACTTCTTTCTCTTGACAGTAGATTTCAAGAGCACTTTTATATGTTGAGTTATTTTGACACATAATCGATCTAATCGCCTTTTCCTTTATAAGTATTGGACATGTTTTGTCTAACGCCATATGTCGGCTGTATTGATTCTCCACTGATTCCACATTTAGGGCATCTGATCTTTCTGGTCAATGACCTATTTATACCGATTATTAAAAAAACCGATTAAATAATAATAATAATGAATGAATGATCCATTAATGATTTAATGAATAATGAATGATCCATTAATGATTTTTAAAATTGGGTGAGTTTTACGTATAGGCTTACAAAAAATTTATCATTAGTTTTATTTATTTATCAATAAATATTTTATATAATTGAACGTAAAGGCCCAAAAAAAATATTTGTAATTTTACTACTGCAACAAAAGTAATAAATAAATAAATAAATAATATAAATATTAATAAATAAGTTTGTTCATTATATAATTTTGATAAATTAAAATTATATTCATTATTAGAAAACATAAATAAATTTAAAAAATTTAATATTTCTCCATTAATATATATATTTATTCAAGTTAAATTATTTTTAAAATAAAATGAAAATAAAATTAAATAAATTTAACTTAATATAATAAATATTTTATTAATAATTGAAATTTTAAATAGCTCATTGGATGCAATTCTTGAAACATAAATAAATAATACTAACAGCCCCCCTAAAAAAATTAAAAATAAAATATAAGAAAATCAATAAGTATCTTTACCTGATAAAATACAAGTTAGAAGAGTTTGTAAAAGACTAATAA
>JAXRJS010000215.1:0-18453 GCA_037127375.1 Dione juno | reverse complement strand
TCCCCCGGGGCCTTTGGGAAAAAAAGGGGTCTGCAAAAGACAAGGGGACCAAGTGTTACAGCGGCAACTCAGGGGGGCGACCACCGTGGGAATTCGGGGGATTTCAGAGAACCCCTTTGGGCGACGCGGCAGGGGAACCATCCGGAGGTTTTCCCGGGACAGGGGGAGGAGGGGCCCCGCCGGCGTGGGGGGCCCTTTGGACCCCTCGGGTAGGAAGGGGACAATCCTTCCTGGGGGGGGGGGAAAAACAGGTTGGCCGGGTTTCACTTGCAACTGCGGGGCATTTGTTTCGGAAAATTGCACCAGTTGCGCGGGGGAAAGGGGTCCCCTTTGATGAGTGGGTTTCCGTCATCGGACTCCCGGGAACCCCGTGGGGCCCCACAGCGCCATCCCAGGTTGTGGGGGTCAAGATCTTTCTTTATCAGGTAGAAGCCTGCGGGAAAGAAGGGGGAACTGGCTGCAATGGTTCCTGGGGGCATCACTCACTAAAAGAGGCCGCGGAGCGAGGCGCCCCCCGCATAAATCGCCCTTTTCGCCACCGTGACCGGGAAGGGGAAATCGTTGCCTACCCCCAAAGGAACGCCTGTGAACCAAAGGGCTGGGGGTCCTTAGGGGCCAAAAACGCGGGGGCCCGGATAGGGGGGCCCTTTCCCCGGGGCGCGAGGCAGGCGCGATCCTGCGACGTCTTATTGGGGAAGGGTTTCCGCTGGGTTTTTTTGGGGGAGGCGGACTTACCGGGGAGCCCACAGACACTGCAAAACGCTTTCCCAGGTAATAAATAACAAAACAAAAAAAAAAAAAGAGAGGATAATATACACATGCATTAGCAACCAAAGGAACCATTAAAGAGCGTAGCCGCCTCAAAAATTAACAGACTAGGTGGGCCAGCTCAGGTGCGGGGAAACAAAAGGAAAGGGTGTGATAGTAGTCAGTATGGATAATGTGTGAGAGTCAAATATTAGTGGATCGAGGAACGGGAGGAAAGGACCAGGGTAATTTACGGAAAAGGGAGTTTATTATGATTTTAATAACGGTGAGTGTGTATATACCGATGGGATTAGATATGCCCTGGTTGGAGGCAAACTTTAATTTGAATACTAAAAGAGGTAAGATAAGTATAGGAAACTTAAAGAAATGCGGTATTTAGTTTCATGGAGAGAAATCACCTCCGAAGATTGATAATTCCCCAATAAGTTACGGAATTCCTTAGTTAGAGACAGTGATAAAAAAGAGGGTAAATAAGATAATATTTAAAAAGTTAAAGTAAATGATGCCAAATCAAGAGGCAAGTATAATTAGGATGAAGATGCTCTACAATAAATTGATTCAGGCGATAGAAGAATGTGTAAAGAATGGAAGGTGGATTTAAGGTAATGTTAAGTAGTTTATACAAGGATTAAGATTAAGTAGGACAACAGGCCGGCACTTTCATTTGAAAAGGGGAAGATCGTAACAAGTAATACGGGAAGGTGCTAGAAGATCAAGTAGAGCTTGAATAAGGATTTTTCATTTACATTGAAAAGAATTATATTATTAATTATTGGGAGGGGAAATTAATAATTATATAAATAATAAAAACAGTTTAATAGGGGGGATTAAGTTTTTTTCAGAAAAAATAATAAATTTGTATAGGAATTAGTATGAGAAGAATTTTGAAATAATTATTAAAAGTAAATTTAATTTATTGGCTCCTGTGTATTAGAAGTTATTAAAAAATGTGTTAAATATAATCTCGAATTTAAAAGAGTAATTTAGTTATAAGTAATGTTCTAATAATATTTTTAATAATTAATTTGAATGAATGTTAATCGTTTTAAATATATCTAGTTTTTTTAGAAAAAAATTTAATTTTAACTTAAAAAAATATTAATTTATTATTTATTAATAAATTTTAAGATTAATATATTATGGATAAGCTTTAATTTAGAACATGTGTAAACTAATTTTAAATTTTTAAAATTTCTATTGTTTATTTAGTTAAATTTCTTCTACAAATTTTTCTTAAACTAACCTTTAAATAATTATTTAAATTTTTATAAAAAAATATTTTTAATAAAAAAAAATTAGTAATAATGATAAAATTAGTATATTATTGTAAAATAAAATAATTTAAATTAAAATTAATTAAAGGAATTCGGCAAAAATTTATATTCACTTGTTTATCAAAAACATTGTCTTTTTGGTTAATAATTAAAGTCTAATCTGCCCACTGATTAATAATTCAAGGCTGCAGTATATTGACTGTACAAAGGTAGCATAATCATTAGTCTTTTAATTGAAGACTTGTATGAAAGATTTGATGAAATATAAACTGTCTCTAATTAATTATAGAAATTATTTTTTAATTAAAAAGTTAAAATAAATTAAAAGACGAGAAGACCCTATAGAGTTTATAACAATTAAAAATTTGGATTATGTTATAAATATAATTTAAAATTTTATTATATTTTTTATTGGGGCGATAGAAAAATTTAATTAACTTTTTTTTTAAAAAAAATCATAAATAAGTGAATAAATGATCCATAAATAGTGACTAAAAGAAAAATTACCTTAGGGATAACAGCGTAATTTTTTTTTTAGTACAAATAAAAAAAAAGGTTGCGACCTCGATGTTGGATTAAGATAAAATTTAAATGCAAAAGTTTAAAATTTTGATCTGTTCGATCATTAAAATCTTACATGATCTGAGTTCAAACCGGTGTGAGCCAGGTGGTTTCTATCTTTTAGCAAAAAAAATATTTTAGTACGAAATGTCGGGAAATGTCACCGGTTTGCCATGAGTTTGATGCCTCCGTCGACTCGGCACATCATACTCTGGCTGAATGCCCCGCTTGGGCCCCACAGCGCCATGCCTTGATGGCTGTGGTGGGTCAAGATCTTTCTTATCCAGTGTAGTAAGGGCCATGCTGGATAGTAAGGGGAACTGGTCTGCAATGGTCTCTTCTGTGAGGCAGTCATCTCACTAAAAGAGACCGTGGAGCGAGTGCGCGAATCCCGCATAAATGCCGACCCATTTCGCCGCCGTAGACCAGGAAGCAGGAGAATGCGCTATGCGCTACTCCACCTTAAAGAAACGCCTGTAGGAGGAGCATTCTGGCCCTTCTGCAAGTCATCAAGGCTGTGGGTGCCCTAGAGAACCCTAAAAGTGACGGTGGCCTGCGATAGGCGGGCCTTCCATCGAGGCGTCGTAGTTGCATGCGCAAGCGATCCTGCGACGTCTTATATAGATGGAGAGGGTTTCCGCTGGGTTTTAGTGGGTAGGATCGGACTTACCGGTGAGTCCCACAGTACATCTGCATAAACGCATTTCCCAGCGTAATAAAAAAAAAAAAATGGTGTTGCTTTTTTAACTTTATTAGAACGAAAAGTTTTAGGTTATATTCAAATTCGAAAAGGTCCTAATAAAATAGGGTTTATTGGTATTTTACAGCCTTTTTCTGATGCTATTAAATTATTTACAAAAGAACAAATTCATTTAAATTATTCTAATTATTTTTCTTATTATTTTTCTCCTATTATTAGATTATGTTATCTTTAGTTATTTGAATATTAATTCCTTACGTATTTAATATAGTGATATTTAATTTAGGTTTATTATTTTTTTTATCTTGTACTAGAGTTGGGGTTTATACACTGTTAATTGCTGGTTGGTCTTCAAATAGAAATTATTCATTATTAGGAGGGATACGAGCAGTAGCTCAAACAATTTCTTATGAAGTTAGATTATCTTTAATTTTAATATCAAGAATTGTTTTGGTGATAGATTTTAATTTAATAAAATTTATAGAATATCAATTTTTAATTTGATTTATATTTATAATAATACCTTTAATAATGTGTTTTTTTTCTTCTTTATTAGCTGAGACAAATCGAACTCCTTTGATTTTGCAGAAGGGGAGAGAGAATTAGTTTCAGGGTTTGATATTGAATATAGAAGAGGGGGATTTTCTTTAATTTTTTTAGCTGAATATTCTAGAATTTTATTTATAAGAATATTATTTGTACTTATTATATAGGGGGGTGTGAGTTAAATTTAATATTTTATTTAAAATTAGTATTTATGTCTTTTTTTTTATTGGGTTCGAGGAACTTTACCTCGTTATCGATATGATAAATAAATATATTTATGTTGAAAAAGATATTTGCCTGTTTCTTTAAATTATTTATTATTTTTTTTAGGTGTAAAAATAATATTAACTTAATAAAATAAATTTAGTATAAATTAATAGAATAATTATTCTCTCTTAAGTTTTCAAAACAAATGCTTATTACAAGCTCATTAATTAATTAAAATTCATTTATCTCAAAATTTATTTAGAATTGGGTTAATAATAAAATAAGAAAAATAAATTAAAGTTAAGATTTGCCCTGTAATAATATAAGGTATTTCAACAGGTCGGTCTCCAATTCATGTTAGTAAAATGATAGTTATGATTAAAAATCAAAATAAATTTGATTTAAAGGATAAAATTGAATTCCTTGAATTTTTTTATTAAATGTAAATGGTAAAATAATTAAATTAAAATAGATATAACTAATGCAATTACACCTCCAAATTTATTAGGAATAGATCGTAAAATTGCATATGCAATAAAAAATATCATTCAGGTTGAATATGAATTGGGGTGACTAAAGGATTAGCAGGGATAAAATTATCAGGGTCTCCTAATAAATAAGGATTTATTAAAGTAAGTATTATTAATAAAAAAATTAGAATAATAAATCCAATTAAATCTTTAAAAGTAAAAAATGGATGGAATGGAATTTTATCTAAGTTACTATTAATTCCTAATGGATTATTAGAATGGTTTGGAATCCTGTTTGGTGTAAAAATGTCAGCGTGGGTGTGACTTAGCAGGCACAGATCATCGGCGTAGTCTAAGTCTTCTAAGACATAAGACAGTCCCCACTCTATGCCACGACGCTTGTTTTCAGAGATGCGAAGCATTATCCCATCTAGAACGACCAAAAAGAGGAGCGGCGACAAGAGGCAGCCCTGGCGGACACCCGCATACACTGCTACCTCGTCTGAGATGAGGCCGTCGTGAGTTATTTTACAGGAATACTTCCTGTAAACGCTTTTAGTAGACGGATGATTTTTGGCGGCACTCCAAGTTCCGAAAGGCGGGACCAGATGCAGGACCACTTCACCGTATCGAAGGCTTTTTCGAAGTCGACAAAAGTTAGGTAAACCTCACTTTGCCATTCTGATGCCTGTTCCAGAATGATACGAAGAGTGTTGATCTGGTCCGTGCATGAACGGTTCGACCGAAAACCAGCCTGTTCGTTGCGTAGAAGAGGATTAACGGCCCTCGACAGTCTGTCCAGGATGATCTTACAGAACACTTTTGAAGGAACAGAGAGCAGTGTAATTCCTCTCCAGTTATCGCACAGGCTCAGATCACCCTTCTTCGGAACAGTAACAAGAAGACCCTTATTCCAATCGCTGGGCAGCTCTTCGGCGATCCAGATCCTTTTAATGAGAGGCGTCAGGACGCTGACAGCAGAAGATAAGTCGGCTTGCAGCATTTCCGCAGTTATCAGATCGATTCCTGGTGCTTTGCCTAACTTCAAAGATCTGACCGCCTTTGCGACTTCGGCGGATGTCGGCGGGTCCGTATTAATTTCAAGAAGCCGGGCTGGTTGTGAACTGGCTTACAGCATGTCGGGCGTCGTTGTATCTGACAAACGGAAGACCTCTTCAAAGTGTTGGCGCCAGCGCACTAGCTGCCCTTGTGTCGTCACAATAAGCTGCCCGTCCTTCGACTTCAACGGCTTCTTCTTCGACTTGCTGTTACCTGCCAAGGTTTTGGTAGCTTTGTATAACTCCCTCAAGTTACCAGTGTTTGCAGCTTGTTGAGCACGATCGGCAATACCGTCAGCCCTACTGTCTCCTATCTTTCCGGGTACTGCGATAGATTTGTTTGCGTTTTTGACGGTACTGAGTGTTAAGTTCGACTCGCATGCCATCGTTGTGAGTCTCAAGCAGTCTGAGGTGAAGTCGTCTTCTGTCTTCGATCAGGTTCCAGGTGCGTTGTGACAGCCAGTCCTCCCGAGAGTGAGGCGATTTGTGTCCCAAGACGGCGGAACTAGTCTCTGTATAGGCCACTCTAATGCGGTTCCACTCCTCGTCCAATGAGTCCGAAGTGGCTTCCAGTACAGAGAAACGATTGCGCAACTCGAGTTGGAAGGCCTTACGTGTCTCCAAGTCATGTAGCTTGTTAACCTCGAACCTTCTTCCAATCTTGCTGGGTCCTCCAGCCACACGGGCTTTTGCAACTTTAAGCCGGGCTTCAGCAACCACTAAATGATGGTCGCTATCAATATCGGCACCCCTGTGGTTGCGAACATCGAGCAATGAAGAACGCCATTTGGAACTTATGGCAAGATGATCGATTTGGTTCTTGGTGACTCCATCGGGTGAGTTCCATGTGTACTTATGGTGGTTGCCATGTATGAACAATGTTCCTCCAATGGTAAGATCGTGGTTCTGACAAAATTCGATAAAGCGCTCTCCATTCTCGTTGCACATACCAAGTCCCTGTGTGCCCATATGCCGCTCACGATTAGTGTTTACGCTCCCAACTTTTGCATTTAGATCCCCCATGACGAAAACGATGTCTTGCTTCTTTATGCCATTCAGGGCATTGTAGAAGTCGTCCTTGTCATCATTAGATGATGCGTTGGTTGGGGCGTAACACTGGACAATAGAGATCTTCCGGGCTCTGGAATTGAAACGGGCATACATGATCCGGTCTGATATCGGTTTCCAGTCGAGAAGGCTATTCTTAGCTGCATTAGAAAGGATGAGCCCCACGCCATACTCACGCACATCTTCCTCATTTTCTTTACCAGAATACAACAGAGTCAAGCCTCTCGGCGTTCTCAGTTCGCCAAACCCGTTTCTCCTCACTTCGCTTAGACCTACTCGGTCTAATGCAAGTTGTAGTTTAGCATTACTGCTTCTGCTTGGGCCAGTCGGCTGTCATCGCTAAGCGTCCTCACGTTCCAGAAGGCAATTCGTGTCCGTTTCTTCATGCCAAAAGTCGTCGTAAATAGATCGGTCCGGTTTCTATTTGTTTCAGTTTCTGTAATCAATGATTTTCGAGCAAGCAGGTGATTAGCCCACTATGCCTTAATCTGATAGCGGGGCTGCCGCTTCAGAGCCTTCAGATGTGCTCGATTTTATTTCGGGTGTCCTCCCTAGTGAGTTGATACTGTTTTAAGGCGCAGTATACTCGCCCTTCGCCCTGCATCCGTTAGCTCAGCTGCAACTCAGGGTGGCGGCGGTCACGCGGCAGCGCGGTTGCAGCAGGTCCCAGGGGGAACGACGGGGACGTGGATAGCTAGGACTGGCTAGGGCTCCGCTAATACGGTACTCCGCCACGAGTACAGCAGAATGTATTTTTGGCATTTTATAGGTAATGCTGCACTCACCCACAGCGATTCCCACCAAAACATATATAAATATATATATATATATATATATATATATATATATATATATATATATATATATATATATATATATATATATATATTACGTTTATTTTCCATCTTCCACCTTAAAATTTAATTACATATTTATCTTACATATATAGGTGATTATATTAATATTAATAAATATAGGTGAAATTAAATATGCAAGCAAACCTTTTTTTTTCTTTCCTTTTCTTTCTTTATGTCAACGTGCCAACTCGTCCCGCCAGTTACATTTTACAATTAAATAAACATTAAATAATTTTATTTGTTCTAAAGTGTGAATTAAAATAACATTATGATTGAAATTTTTAAATATTTTTTATCTCTCTATCATGTTTACGGAGATATTGCTAATGCTATCCAGCAAGTAAATGTTAAGCATATTAAAATATAATTAGTACCTACCTGGAGCAAATCATGTGGCCTGTCGATAAATCCTAGCAAATCTCAGTTGTACATCCTAGGTATACCAAAACAACTCTCCAAAATGGACTGGAAGTAAGGCGCCTACTTCCTTCTGTAATGATATTGTTTGGAGTTTAATCTGGTTATGTACTGGAGGTGCCACTATTGTGTGCGTTCAATTTTTTTATATTTTAACTTTTACATGATTTCTTTTAAAAATACTTATTTGATATCATAAGTTACTATAAATATATAAATATATAGTACTATAAGTTACTATAAATATATAGTACTATAAAATAATCAATGGGTGCCAAGCCTGACAATTCGTGAAGCCTTTAAAAGTTCAAACTTTCCCCCTGTATATTTTCGGATACGGGTGCCAGTTTAAGGTTGATCCATACACTTTTCCAGTTTCACAGTGCTCTGTTTGCTGGAAATTTGGCCATATAAATAGGTCATGTCAAACCAGAAAGATCAGATGCCCTAAATGTGGAATCAGTGGAGAATCAATACAGCCGACATATGGCGTTAGACAAAACATGTCCAATACTTATAAAGGAAAAGGCGATTAGATCGATTATGTGTCAAAATAACTCAACATATAAAAGTGCTCTTGAAATCTACTGTCAAGAGAAAGAAGTAATAAGAGAATCAGGTAAACGAAAGGAAATGCAAAATTCTGATATTGAAGTCTCCATTCTCATTCAGTCCGGGCCACAATGGATTCAGAAAAAAGTGATACTGACTCCCAAACACAAAATACGAAGGTTTGACATCTTAGTAAGAAAAAGAATTTTTCGAAAATAGCTGAGCCTGTCAATAATCCTATTGAACTTATTTTTGATACATCCAATAAAAATAATAATAACACTAATAGGGACGAGGTTATTAAAAAAGTCGAACGTTTGAAAAGTTCCTAGAAAAAATTAAAGAGATAATTTTATCGAAAAGACAAATTAAGAACAAATTTGTTGATGCAGTTTGTTTAATTGTAGGAGAAATTGGTGACCTTCTTTCAACATTTGTCAAAAGTAGCGATATGCTTAATAAAATATTGTATTTTTTCAATGGTTGGTACAGATTCTAGAAAATGTCTCCTAAATATTATACAGTGGAATTCACGAAGTCTTAGACCTAAGTTGGCAGATTTTAAATTACTGTTGAATAGGGAAGAAGTTCATATTGCTATTATTAGTGAATCATCGGCTACATTCTGGATCTATGTTGAATATAAGGCAATAGTAACGTGTACAGGAAAGACAGGGTAGATTCATATGGTCGCGTGGCCATTATAACGCATAAATCACTTAAAACAGTGTTAGGGTCAATTAATGTCCCCAATTGTGATATAGAAGTTGTTCACGTAAAGATTTTGAATTGTAAAATTTTGAAAAATGTTATTTCTTTTTATAGCCCTGCTAGTATTAATACATGCCAATTTGAGTGGGATTACCTATTTTCTTTATATTCGAAAAATACGATTATTGCAGGAGACTTTAATGGTTAGCATAATTGTTGGTCTAACATGATAGATACTAGAGGAAATCAACTATTCGATAGTTCTCTTGAATATGGGTTTATTTCAATTAACAATGGCAGTCCTACCAGAATTAAATTGGTTAACGGATCTTTACAACAGTCGTCACCAGATATTACTTTTTGTTCCACCGATATAGCTTCCAGCTTGGACTGGAGAGGTACTAATGAAAGCCTTGGTAGCGATCACTTGATAATTAAAATTGCTGTTAATTACGAAGAGATTTCACTGACAGACGAAATTATAATAAGCTAACTGGAATGAATACCAAAATGTCTTAACAAATATTTTTGAAAATCCTACACTTGAAACAAGTGATTTACAAAAACGATATGATTGGCTAATAACGATATGTTTAGCAACAGAAAAAAGTATTCCGTTAACTAGATTTTGTAATAATATCAGCCGGAAATTTACACCTAAAGGCTATTGGAATCAAAACCTTTCTAAAATTGTAGCGGAAAGAAGATTAGCGCTTAAAAATTTTAGACGTAATCCAACACCAGTTAATTTAGGTATCTTAGAATGTAAAATTTCCGAAGCTAGAAAATTAATTGTTGCAGCTGATTGTAACGATTGGCGTTCATATTGTAATTCTATAGACGAAAACATGAATACAGCGGACATGTGGAGCAAAATGCAATGGATAAAGGGCGGGCGTGAGAAAAAGCAACAATTATTACGTAATTTGTCACCTGATTATGTGTCTGTGAGCAAACCTTATTTTTATTCAAGAATCATTCTTTACAGCTAGACTGTACGTTATGTAAATTGGACAACATTTTGATGAAACAAAATAGAGTGCTCCCGGACACGATAATCTGTCTTAGTTAATGTTATATAACTTACCGTATAGTGCAAAACTGTATTTATTAGACATATTAAATCTAGTATTTAAGTCAGGTTTTATTCCGTATCAATGGAGAATAGTGGAAGTAATTGGTATTCCTAAGCTAGGGGAAGATAAATTAACAACACCTATTTCTTTAATGTCGTGTGTTGTTAAAACTTTACATAATATGATTAAGCGCAGGTTAAATTGGTTTTTGGAAAGAAATCACGGCTTTTCTCCACATACGACAGGCTTTAGAAGAGGTCAGTCATGTTTGGATAATTTAACTCGGTTAATAACTAGCATTCAAATAGGTTTTACAAGCAATGTACAAACAGTGGCTTGTTTTATTGACATAAAAGAGGCATATAACAATATATTACCCGAAACTGTTGTCACTAGGTTAGATAATTTGAATGCTGGTTCATTAATTTGTCAATATATTTGGTCCTTCTTAACTGAAAGACGTCTTTAAATTAAATATATATACATATATATATATATATATATATATATATATAATATATATATATATATATATATATATATATATATATATATATCTATATATCTATATATATATATATATATATATATATTATATATATATATATATATATATATATATATATATATATATATATATATATATATATATATATATATATATATATATAATATATAATAAAATTTTAATTAATTAATATAATATTAATTAATAAATATATTTATATATATACATGTATATATGTGTGTGTATGTGGAGGTATACAAGTAAGTTTAAAGATGATCTAAAGTCCCTATCTGCACTATACGATGACGCTCTGGCACAAATAAGTGTACTGCAAAAAGAGAAAAATGCAGATGAAAAACGCATTAGTGTACTAGAAGAAAAAATAGATTTTCTGGAAAAAAAGTCTTGTTCTACTGTGCTAGAGATTCGAAACATGCCTAAACCTAATCAGACCGAGGGGAAAGAAGACCTGAAAAATGTAATTAAGGAAATGGGCATTTTTGTTAATGTTGAGATAGACGATCTTGATATTAGAGATACTTTCAGACTCAAATCCTCCGATGATTCTAAATCGACGATTTTTACAGACTTTGCTACAGTACTGAAAAAGGAACAATTCCTCACAGCGATTAAGCATTTCAACAAAGATAAAGAGAAAGATGGCAAACTTCACACTGGTCATATTGGTATTTCCGGAGAAAAACGGCCTATCTATATATCTGAAAGCCTCACTAAACGGACCTCGACTCTATTCTTTCATGTGCGTAAATTCGCCAAAAGCATGAAACTATCATGCTGGACCTCGCGTGGCTTAATCTTACTGCGCATCAACAAAGATAAAATCATCCCTATCAAAACTACATACGATCTTGAAAAAGTTAAGCAAAATATGTGACTATTGAGACCTGCATGTATGTTAAGATATATTATTAACCTTTATTCCTATTTTTTGAAATTTGTATTTCTTTTTAATTTTCGTAAAAACCTTTTTTTTGTAACACATTTTCTAAATAAAATCTTACAATATACTTAGACTTACTAACTCAAGTACACATTTACCACACAAAAGCACTCTACACGAACAATCTACTCAATTATCACAAATATA
This sequence comes from Dione juno, assembly GCA_037127375.1. Classification (NCBI taxonomy): domain Eukaryota; kingdom Metazoa; phylum Arthropoda; class Insecta; order Lepidoptera; family Nymphalidae; genus Dione; species Dione juno. Next base: position 6,572 of record JAXRJS010000215.1, on the reverse strand, counting down.
TAAAGCTAACAATCATATTTACAGACGAGTACACACCCCAAAATAAAAATGGCTAACATGGAAATTATTGATGAAATTGATAATATAAATTTTACTGAGTGCCACTACGTTACTAACCCTGAAACATGCAATCTAATACTTGGAGAATCACAAAAGCATTTACTATACTTACACAGAACATAAGGAGCATCCAAAAAAACCTTGATTACTTTACCCTGTACTTATCCAGAATGTGTCTCCTTCCCGACGTAATTATTCTTACTGAATGTCGCCTAAATGAATTTTCTCCCACTTACCTTATAAATAATTACGAATACCATTGTTCAAAAACCTATCTAAACCAGAATGATGGGATTGCAATTTTTACTAAACTGGACTGAATGTTCAAGTTTCTGAACCAAACTTCTGTGATGCTAATTGTTTTATTATTGATATTAATAATAAGTTTCATATCATCTCCATCTACAGATCCCCGTCAATTAGTAACATAGATAATTTTCTAGTATCGCTCGAACAGATTCTTCAATGCAACTCACATGACAATACTATACTTACTGGCGATTTAAACATTGACCTTATAACAAAACATCCAAGGTGGAAGAATATTTAAACGTACTTGCGCATTTTGGCTTCATCTGCGGTCATAGTTTTCCCACTCATGACAAAACTTGTATTGACCACATGTTTATTAAAGCCAATACCCACGCCAAGACACTTGTCTGCTGTACTGATATAACAGACCATTACACTGTAATCTGTGCCCTCAATTCTACAAACATCTCTGATTCTGACCTAAATAAAAGGCGTTTGGTCACTAAAATTGAATATGAAGGGCTAAGTAAAAACCTGGCCGACACTAACTGGCAGGATATACTTTCTTGTAACAATGCCGAAAAAGCTGCTACAATGTTAACTTGTTACGTTCCCACACTACCCGGGGATCGCTTAGCCAGAATTCGCGTAACTTGTTTACTGCATTCCATCAAATCTAAGAATTGTAACAGCAAGTAATGTAAAACGTAGTGTCATTTTTCATTCAATGTTTTTGTTCATGTTAGTTTTAATATTAAAATAATTCTTCACTCTTGTTTTCTCACATCGAGCAAGCAGTCACCATTTTAGTTAATAATTTAAATTGTAATTTTTAATAAAATATTTTAAAGATTTGGTTTTTTTTGGATCCTACGCTGCCACCGTACATAATTGGCGCAGTCGGTAGGATACTCGCGGGCCGGGTCGCGAGCAACGTAATTTAAATTTCTTAAGAAATTAACGTCGCGGTCCACCCGGGTGGCTTTCAAGCACCAACCAGAGTATCCAGAATCTACGAGGCGGCGCAGCGAGGCGTATCCAAACATTGATACACCGAAGAAGACCAGATTTGTATGTAAGTACATTAGAATCTTTCTAGTGATTGCTTACCCGTAGTTTTAGATCCTTTTATTTTTATCCATATCCAAGATTTCCCTTCAGAGGCAATCGAAGACCCCTAGGTTTAGTAATTATAATAACAGAGCGCGTTCTCAAGACACTCATCGTAATATAAATTTAGAATATAATATTATCGTATCTAAAGAAAATAAAAAAAATAAAAAAATGTCTCATTTAGATAACGTTTTAAGAGTTTTACGATTATTACCTGAATTTGACGGAAATCCAAACATTTTACCAAGATTTATTAAATTAGGCGATCAAATAGTTCAAGAATTTGTGTTTAACAATCCTCATAATAATTTACTTAATATTGCCGTCGTAAATGGTATTTTAAATAAAGTAATAGGTTCAGCAGCCCGTTTAATCAATACTAGCGGTATCCCATCAGACTGGAGTGGCATTCGTAAGTCGCTTATTAATAATTTCTCGGACCAACGAGATGAAACCGCACTGTACAATGATCTCTCTCTCTTAACACAAGGATCAAATAGCCCACAAGAATTTTATGAACGTTGTCAAAATTTATTTAGCACAATAATGACATACGTTACATTACATGAAGAAATTTTGACTACCATAGAAGCTAAAAGAATTTTGTATCAAAAATTAACCCTACAAGCCTTTTTAAGAGGGTTAAAAGATCCCTTAGGCTCACGCATACGATGTATGAGACCTGAAACCATAGAAAAAGCTTTAGAATTCGTGACAAGACGAGCTAAATACAATATATTTACAGGCTCGAAATGAACCCGAAAGGACTAGGCACCCCCAGGCCTTTTCATCTCACCCTTTTAAGGTAAATCATAATTTTAATTTTAATACACCACAATTTAGACCACCTATTCAAACTCACAGTCAATCTCGTAACCATTTTGTGACAAACCCACAACAGTTTTCACCCAAACAACAGCTAGGCCCAGGTCCTTCACGTACGCAACAAATGTTTAGGGCTCCACCTCCAAATTATAGTCCCCATAACGCATTTAAACCACCCCAGCGTAACGTCGTTCCGATATTTAATTCGACATCTCAGTCAGCTCGCCCTATGAGTGGCATTAGTCACTTTGTTCCTAGGAATTTACCACCCACAGGAAATATTGCGGGACACGATTGGAGAAAATTTGGAAATCCACCTCCAACTAATTATTTCAAAACTAGGGAAATGAATTTCCATGACAGTCAGATTTACGATCAAAATTACGACTATTACGACTTTTACGACTATTACTACGATAATGACTATACTAATTATTATACTTACGATGACTATAGTAACGAAAATTTAGAAGATAATTATAATATGGAAGAATTATCCCAAAATCCACATCATTTTTCCACTCAATGCGTATCAAATGAACCCTCAGTAGGAAAGCCGTCGTCATCAACCCCTTCTGACAAAGAGAATTTTCGGGAAATCAAAATATTAGACAAGCCAAAATAGAAGTTAATCTTCAAACTCAGCGTCAACTCCCTTATATACAAATTAAAAATCCCCCTTTAAAATTACTTATAGATACCGGTGCAAATCAATCTTTTATTAGTCCAGCTGCAGTAAAGAAGTATTTCAAAAATTTTCCTTTAAACCACGATCCTTTCGAAGTGAGTAACGTACACGCTGTAAGTAGACATAAGTATTCAGTAACTATTCCTTGTTTCTTTGAATTTAATAATGAAGATAATATTACATTTTTTATATACAAATTTCACGATTATTTTGATGGATTGATAGGTACAGACTTATTAGATAAATGGGAAGCGACTATTGACTATAAAAGAAAATCATTTATCACTAAAGACGCTTCGAACCCCATTCAATTATATAATTCGCGAAATGTAAATTTGTATGAAATATTATACCAGCAGGCACCTTCAAAATTATTAAAATTACCGATTAATGTTCATGAGGGTGAAATTTTCATCCCGGAACAAACAATTATCAATACGTTTGTATGGAAAAAAATAGTGTTCGCTTAGCTAGATTTCGCGTAACTTGTTTACTGCAATCCATCAAATCCAAGAATTGTAACAGTAAGAAATGTAAAACGAAGAGTCATTTTTCATCCATTGTTTAGTTCATGTTAGTTTTAATATTAAAATAATTATTCACTGTTGTTTTCTCACATCGAGCAAGTAGTCACCATTTTAGTTAATAATTTAAATTGTAATTTTTAATAAAATATTTTAAAGATTTGGTGTTTTTTTGGATCCTACGCTGCCACCGTACTTAATTGGCGCAGTCGGTAGGATACTCGCGGGCCGGGTTGCGAGCAACGTAATTTAAATTTCTTAAGAAATTAACGTCGCGGTTCACCCGGGTGGCTTTCTAGCACCAACCAGAGTATCCAAAATCTACGAGGCGGCGCAGCGAGGCGTATCCAAACATTGATACACCGAAGAAGACCAGATTTGTATGTAAGTACATTAGAATCTTTCTAGTGAGTGAGCTTACCCGTAGTTTTAGATCCTTTTACTTTTATCCATATCCAAGATTTCCTTCAGAGGCAATCGAAGACCCCTAGGTTTAGTAATTATAATAACAGAGCGCGTTCTCAAGACACTCATCATAATATAAGTTTAGAATATAATATTATAGTATCTAAAGAAAATAAAAAAATAAAAAAATGTCTCATTTAGATAACGTTTTAAGAGTTTTACGATTATTACCTGAATTTTCAAATCAATTATTCTTAGAATTTTTAAGATTACACCGAATCATTCATCATAAAATATTACCTTATACACCTAACGATAACGGACTGGTAGAAAGACTTCATTCCACACTATTAGAACATATAAGAATCCTTAAATTAAATCAAAAAGGAGTATCAGTCGTCAATCTCAGGCCTTATACTGTCTTAGCCTATAAAAGTTCTTTCCATAGTTTCACTAAATGCAGACCGATAGATATTATCACTGGACACTTTGATCCTCGTAACCCCGTAGACATAGATTTGACAGAGCAATTACTACAACAGTACATACTAGACCATAGTGACCGTGTGAAAAAAGTTTACGATATTATTAACGACTCCTCTTTACATCGACGAACTCTAATAATTGAAAATTTGAATACAAATTTAGAACCCGAGATTCTTTACTTACCTGACCAACAGATATTTGTTCGAAACCCTAAAATATTTCGACAAAAACTTGCCCCTTGTTTTATACAGGATAATGCTTTAGCTGACCTACTCATATACATTTACACAAAAAAGATACGACTACCAGTTGCAAAGATTAGACTTAAAGAGTGCCTAATAGCGCTCGATTGTTACAGAATTATGATCCTGATATCGACCCTGACAAAAGCACAAGTATTTAGTAATTTTAGTAATTTGGAACCCGCACAAGTCATATCCTACTATCATTCTTTTGTCCAATGCGTAGATTTAGTTAAAATTCAATACAGCTTAGATTCTGTTATGTTGCAAATAATGAATACTAAGGTTGGTAAGGTTGAAATATATTCTTAGAAATAAAACGCTTTCTCTTTTTCAAATGCATATTCAATATCAATTTAAATTTTAGAAACCGTTTCGTGTTAAGAGCCTTTTGAGGGATTTTTTCAGAAATAAAAAGTTTTCGGTAATTCGATAACGGACGCCTAAATATAACAAAGCCTTTTAATTTTTGAGCAAAATAAAAATTTTTGTTAAAAAATTAATAAATTGTTCAATAAAAATGGATGTTTAAAAATGAACTAAAAAAGTAGAATAAAAAGTTAGGATAGTTAAAAATTTTAAGGGAAATTTAAAATAATTTGTAATTTTTGAAATTAACCAAATTTTCTTAATTTGAGAAAGTAGCAAAAAAATATTTTAACAAATTTATTTGTTTGGAAATTTTTACTCGCATTTTTTCGTGAAAAGAATCATTACTCTATGTTAATTTTTTTATGTACCTGTGGTATTATAAGTAAAAAAAACATTTTAAGAAAAATTAATTTTAAAAATTTTATTTTAAAAAGATTTTTTTCGAGGTACAAGTAAAAATTTATAGTGCTAGAAAATTTTATTTTAGTTTCTAAATTTTAAATTTCCGATTGTCTACCAAAAAATTATTTTACCATTTGTCTTTGTAAAAACGGAATTATTAAATTTATCCCTCCCCCCCTCTTAGAAATTCACGAAAAAGATTGATATAACGAAGTGTACATAGAGGTAAAATCCCCCGAAGTGGGTGAATCAAAGATCCATAAAACCCAAAGAATTGTAACAGTAAAAAATTTTAAAACTGGTCATTTTTCATCCATTTTTTAGTTTATGTTTTAAATTAAAAATTTTTCACTTTGTTTCTCACACGAGCAAAAGTCACCATTTTTGTTTAAAAATTTTAAATTTTAATTTTTTAAAAAATATTTTAAAGATTGGTTTTCTTTGGATCCTACGCGCCTCCGTACTTATCTTGAATTTTTAATTTTAAAAATAAATAACAAGTCTTACTTAATTAGTTTACTATTTGAAATGAGTATATGAGCTTTTCCCTTTTTCTTCCGTTTATAAAGGTTGTAACGTTATCGATGTATGAAAAAACTGGCCCGTTTCAGTTTTTTTCTTACAGGAATCATAATCGAATTGAGATGGACAAAAGGGTTTTCGCCTCTATATTCAGACATGGCAGAAATTCCAGAAATGGAATTTTTTGGGAAAAGAAAATGGGTTTTTTCGGATTTAAAAGGGCAACGTAGAAAAAAAACATTTTACTGTGGCTTCCCAAAAAAGCTCGCTAAAAACGACTCAATAACAAACTTTTTAATTTGCTTTATCAACCTTTGTTATTAATGAAAAGAAAAAAAAAAGCACTAAGATACTAAGACCCGATGGTTCGAAATGTTATTCCCCAATGACAACCGCATTTGGAGTTTTTTGGGCCCCCTTTTGGAAGGAAGACTCCATTGAAAGTTCATGGTGCCAGTAAAGTACCAAGAGACGGTAGATCCCCAGAAAACGAAATTGTGGTAGAATAAAAAAGAACGAACTCCATTATAACCTGACAGTTCCGCCAAGAAAAGAAAAGGGGAGAAATTTTAAAAGTATTGTTACCCCCTACTCGCAATCAGAGCCCAAATCGCGGGCACTTAAAAAAGTGTTTTTGTATACACACCTTTAATTTTTCATTCCAACATTCGAGAGAAGAAT
>JAXRJS010000214.1:0-15000 GCA_037127375.1 Dione juno | reverse complement strand
ACACAACCACATAATTTTCCCGTTAATCATTTCGTATATTACTTATGATGACCAAACTAAACTACTGCGTCACATTACAACGAAATACATCTTCCAGACATTTTTTAATATAAAAATAATCTGGGCCGAATAGCTTTTTATGGATCAAAGAAAGCTTCGTACAAAAACAAACAAATAAATATAGCTCTGATGTCAACCGTGACCTTGGAATCCAACTGCGGAGTGCGGGTACCGGGGTCAAGTCGCTATGGCCTTTGGTATCTAACGCTGTAAGATAGGGAAGTGAAGATTATATCTTATCCAAGCTCTGTGGCTCGACCTAGTAATAGTGGACTTACTCTCCATAATTTAAATGAAAAAGACCGTCCTGGCGCAGATAAATAGCCGCTGCCTGTAAACATGATGGTTTGTGGGTTCGATACCCACTCGGGGAGAATGAATGATTTTCATTTCATTCGCTCTGGAAACAATTAACAAGGCAAAAAGCGCGGTTGAGTTCCGCCACTCAACACATATGCCTCAAAAAGGCGGAAAGCGACGAATGGAGTGTCTTAACACTAGGTTCCTACGGTTCCCTCTGCCTACCCTGTCATGTGCGGGATACAGCGTGAAGCTAATTTATTTAAATTAAAAATATATTTTAGCTGGTCAAATTGTGGCATAAAAACTAATACGTTGCATTTTCACTTAACATACAGTTTCCGGTAGGTGAAACCAAAGTGAAATAACAAAAAAATACCAACAATCCAAATCACAACTCGGCTCATAAAAAGTATGTGAACAATTTCGTTGATAGAATTTTATGATCTACTATAACTTTTCTCATCTATATTTTGTATATTATTATTTTATTTAGCAGAAATTTCTAAATGGTGAATAATTTTAACTTAACTTAACGGGACATTTGATATTTTATTTGCTATTTATTATAGTATACTTAGATAGATGATGTAGCGCAGAGGTCACCAAATTTCAATATATATATATATATATATATATATATATATATATATATATATATATATATATATATTATATATATATATATATTATATATATATATATATATATATATATATATATATATATATATATATATATATATATATATATCCAGTTTAAGTTAAATGAATGCTTTTAAATAAACAAATGACGAAATTTTCTGTGCCTGGTTCGGAAAGCAACGCAAAGCCTTCTTCTTCTTCCACGTTGCATTATCCCGGCCTATTGCCAGGGTCTGCTTTCCTACTTAGTCTACTCCACTTTGCACGGTCTTGAGCATCCTCAGTGGTTAGTCCATTGGCTCTCATGTCGTGCGTCACGACGTCCAGCCATCGCTTCCTTGGGCGTCCGGGGGATCTTACTCCAGGGACAGACATATCAAGGCATTTTCTTCCGACGTAGTTCTTAGGCCGCAAAATGTGGCCATACCATCTCAGACGACGCTCTTGGAGCTTATCCGCTACGTCACGGACCCCAAGACTACCTCGAATGAATGTGTTGCGTATGCGGTCAGCCCGAGTAACGCCACACATCCACCTCAGCATCTTCATCTCCGTTACGTGAAGCTCCTGAGTGTGCCGAGATAATGCTGGCCAACATTCGCTGCCGTATAGAAGAACTGGTCGGATCATGCTCTTGTATATCAGCCCCTTGAGCTAGGGCGGTATTCTGCGATCGCAGACCACACCAGTGACCTCCCGCCATTTGGCCCAAGCAGCGCTAACCCGGGCGTGGACATCGTAGTCGATGCCTCCGGACTCGTGCATAATGGATCCAAGGTACCTGAACTTCTCCGACTTAACGGCTGGCTCAGGCCCGATGTGGATGGTGCTCGAGTCTGGGTTCCCTCAAGCCATGTACTCGGTCTTTGACACATTCAGTTTAAGACCACCGTTCTCAAGCGCACCCTTCCAGGCATTCACTTTATGCTCCAGCATCAGTCGGTTCTCGTCAATGAGTACTATGTCATCGGCATACATCATCAGCCATGGAGGCTGGTCCTGGATATGAGCCGTGACAGTATCCAGCACTACATTAAACAAAAGTGGACTAAGAGCTAAGCCTTGGTGAACCCCTACTGTAATTGGGAAGGGTTTGGTATCGCCAACAGCGGTCCTAACTGTAGAAACAGAGTCGTTGTACATGTCTTTGATAATAGCAACATAGGATTCAGGGATCCCTTTGGATCGCAGTGCCCACCAGATACACTGACGTGGCACACAGTCAAAGGCCTTCTGCAGGTCTACGAATGCCACATGCAGAGCTCTCCTCTTTTCCCTGGGTGCCTCCATCAAAATTCTGAGGGCAAAAATGGCGTCCGTAGTGCCTGATCCTGGCTGAAATCCATATTGACACTCAGAGACAGTACACTCTCGGCGGAGCCTAAGGGCAATCACGCGCTCGAAGAGCTTCATGGTGTGACTCATAATCTTAATGCCCCTATAACTACCGCAATCTTGAACACTGCCCCTTCCTTTGTAAATAGGGGTAATAAAACTGTGCCGCCATTGATGTGGCATCGTCCCAGTGTTCAAAATGCGGTTAAAAAGATCAGTAAGCATGAGCACACCACGAGAGCCTAACGATTTCCACGCTTCGATCGGAATATCGTCAGGTCCCACCGCCTTGCCGTTCTTCATGCGTCGAAGACAATTCCGAGTTTCATCAAGGGTTATTGGAGCAATAAGTCCCAGGTTAGGAGGTGGTTCCAACGGAATACTACCCGGGTGCTGAGTATTCAGCAGCTCCAAGAAGTAACTTCTCCACTTCTCCTTCACAGAAGCATGACTACAAAGCAGCTTGCCCTAGGAATCTCTGACGCAAAGACATTTTGTGATATCTTGCGTCACTTTATCCCGAGCACGTGCCAATTTGTAGATGAGCTTCTGCCCCTCCAGTTTCAAGTTTATCATATAGAGGTAATAAACTTACACTGCGGGCTCTGGCTACAGCTCTTTTGCTGGCACGTTTCGCTGCTATGTACTCCAGTCTGTCTTCAGGAGAGTTGGAACGCTGCCACTCCTTAAATGCAGTCTTCTTATCATGAATCACCTCCTGTACCTTGTCATTCCACCACCATGTCTCCCTGTCCATAATACGTCCTCCCTTAGAAACGCCCAAGAACATGTTTACCAGCCCGTAATAATTGCTGACTGACCTCGATCCCAAGCATCCTGAGCAGTTTCGGTGTTAGTTGCGAAAGCAACGCAAAGTGGTTGTGGTAATTAACTCAACATCATTCTTTTCAAAAAAAGTAGGGTAGAGAGTTTAGCTGACATTCGATAACACAGTGGCGATGATTGTAGGTTCACGTAAAAGACACGAGGTCCCCCAGGAAGGTATGTACGAAGAGGTTAATGACAGTGTACTAGGCGAAAGAGGTATGTAGGAATGATTTCGTCCACGTGGGCGACTTTGGTTATCTTCGGGCTTGTGCTCGGATGTGGCTGGCAAATCCAAACCTGGCCTTGAATACACGGTCGCATTCAGCACAGTAGAGTTGCCTCCCGCTATTTACTGTATAGTTATAGGAGGGTTTTGGTCGGTTCTTACGCTATTGACGCTTAACATCAAGCTCAGATAAGCGAGCTTTTTCAAAATTGGAGACTCCTGTTTTGACGTTTGCTGAGCATCTTCCTCCCACGTATCTATCGATATTCTACACGCAGTTAAGTTAAGTTTAAACACGTCTTTGTAATGAAGATACTGCCCACCGGGCAGTTTTTTAAGATAAAGCCAGGACATTTGATGTGAAAAGAGTCTAGCTTTTTTAAATCGGTCTTTTATATGCACCAGGTCTCAAAGGCATATAATAAAATTGGCAGGACCATAGCGCGATATACGTACATAAGCTTTGTTGTTAACTTAATATCTTGCGAATTCCACACACGATATTTTAACCTTCCGAATGTGTCAGCAGCTCTTGCTATACGTGCAGGTATTTCAGAAGTAAGCCCTCTATCGCTTCTTAATTGGTAACCCAGATAGCCAGAGAGCCAGATTCGTGGAGTTAGCGAAGTTACGTCAGCATCACAACCTGGTGGCTATTTTAACAGCAGAGTCTTAGCAACGCTTTATTACCAGGCCGAGTTTGTGACAAGACTCCTGCAGGGTATGTAGTGTTTGGCGCTCAGTCCTCAGTCTCGCTACTCCACTGGAAATACAACAACAGATACACAAAAAAAACAAAAAGTAAAGATAAATATAAACTTCTATCAAGATAAGAGAAAATCAAGCGTTTTCTAAATTAACCACTATGACATCACCTTAACTTCGTCATAACTATTAAGAACATAAGCATACATAATTCATTCATACATACATAATCACTAATTTCCAGTAAAAAAAGATCGTGAAGGCCGCAAGCGCTGAGTAAAAGAGATTTTAAGATGTTCTCAATCAAAGAAGCCTACGGCAAGTAGATGTCAAGGTCTTACTTTGAATAACAAAGCTACGCTAGCTTTATAAGCTCATATGCTAAAATATATGTATGTACAGTATAGTGTATATTGATGAAGCTTTTTCTAGTGGCAAATGTAGTGACATATTTGGACAATATCTGACGGTATACGATGGTTGGGTGTTCGATTCCTACTTAGGCAATGTTTTTGTTTAAAAATATTTCATATATTCGTCTGGTAAAATACTATGTGTCTTCCAAGATGTTTCAGTAATAGCTAAAAAGCTAATTTTTTTAATAACTTATTACATTTTTACACGAAAATTAATCTTACAATCATTTTCAGTATACTTGTTGCTTCGAAAAAATGTATACTGCTGTATGATACTGCTTTTTTAATACTAGTTTTTTTTTATATGAAATATTTTCTAATATTATTAAATAAAATCATTTATTTAGAATAAGAAGAAGAAAGCGATTTTAGTTGTTATTTTAGAATAAAATAAAATAATATTAATATGAGCTTAAAGTTGCTATACAATATGTTTTAATAGCATATGGCTACAGCCAACCACGCCATACTTCCTCATCAAATGCGTCAAATTCCAATGCGTTGCTATAAATTATTTTCGTTTTAGCATATCTGGGGTGCGATTATCGCAAGCAAGAAACGCTACGATTAATCTTCTTCCGCTATTCAACAAGCAATGTCGCAAAAGTTGAGTAACCTCAACGATGCGCTTTGTCCCCCAACGGGAACCAAACCTATAACGGTCAAGTTAATATTTTTATTACCGTTGCTCCATAAGAGTCTTGTTCGATTGACACGCAAAGGAAAAACTGAAAGAATAACAAAAGATTTACAATTACTAGAAAATTATCAAAATATTATTCTTGTTGTGTAAATAGCACTTAATAAAAAATATTATTACAGCTTAATGAATATTAGAAATAAACTAAAAGAAACAGAAACGTCAAATAACTAGCGGTAGCTTTCTGTACGACTTACAATACTGACAATTTTAATTGATGATTCACAAGTATTTATAATAACCAGTTTTAATGAAATATATATATATATATATATATATATATATATATATATATATATATATATATATATATATATATATATTATATATAATATATATATATATATATATATATATATATTATATATATATATATATATATATATATATATATATATTTTTTTTTTTTCTTTTTGTTTTTTAGCTTCACACTGTCCCGCACAAAGCAGGGTAAGCAGAGGGAACGGTAGGCTCAAGGAACCGTAGACTCAAGGAACCGTAGGCTCAAGGAATCGTAGGCTCAAGGAACCATAGGCTCAAGGAACCTAGGGTTAAGACACTCCCGTTCTCCGCTTTTCGCCTTTCCTTATTGAACTCAAACGAATGGGGTTCGAATCCACAAACCATCGCAAACAAATAATAGTTTACACACAAACACAAACCATCGCAAACAAATAATAGTTTGTGCTATTTTACAATAAGTTTTAGATTTTAATCATCCGTATAAGGTATGTTTCATTTCAAATATCACGCGATGAAGCCAGAGTTATGAAGAAAGTTACACATGCGTTTATATATATATATATATATATATATATATATATAGATATATATATATATATATAGATATATATATATATATATATATATATATATATATATATATAAGTTCTACTTCCACTTCGTCGTAGTATATATATATATATATATATATATATATATATATATATATATATATATATATATATATATATATATATATATATATATATATATATATATATATATATATATATATATATATATACTACGACTTATACTCCTGATTAGGGTGATTATACATATTTTAAGGTACTCAAAGCTATATGTCGTCTGAGCATACCATATTACGATTTAAAAATAAAACACTTTAACCAGATGATTTACCAGAGAGGCTATAGATGGCACTCTCGATATGTGATCTGTCACATCCGGAGACAACTATTATATGAAACTACCGTCTGCGGAGTTCAATACCTTACTTGGTCTTGAAGAATTTTGATATAAATTATGGCTCCGGTTACGCAATATAACGTAGTGTTAAGTTACACCGCTGGTTACGCACTGTCTCATATTCGAATTGAAAGCGGAATACATACTACAAACGGGAAACATCGATATTCCGATATATTTTTTGAGTTAAACGAAGAAACGTATTCACAGAAAATTGGAAAAAAATTCTTCTAAACAAATAAGGAAATATTTTTGTGGCGTGACTTAAATATTTAAGTATGTAATTAGTGATAAATATGATTTAACCTTCGACGTTAGACGCCAGGGTCAAGCCGAGGTCAGTTCACCCCTGAAAATAATGTAAGGTCACTTAAAGGTTATCGTTATGTTAATAAATGATGGAAACGGAAAACTGCTACGTCCTCCATTTATTATCAAAATGAGTATAACAGCTTTTTTTCTTTTTTAATCTGCAGCATAGGTGAAGAGAATAATCAAGACACTCTGCTCTCCGTTTTCGGGCCGATGTTTATTAGAAAATATAAATATAATAAATATAAATGTAGATAATTTAAATTATATTCCTATAAGTAGGAATAGAGCCTACACTCTTTACTGACGATCGCAAAGGTTGTAATTAACACTGTTTTAATTCGCTATGATGACGTCGCTAGCTAATAAAAAAAATTATTTAATTTCCACGCTCTGGTAAAAAAGAATGTCCAGCGTTAAGTTCCACAATCCAATAAACTATGTCTTGAATATCGGAAAATAAGGAACGGAGTATATTAACACTAGGTTCTCTCCCTCTACTACATGCGGGAAAATGCGTTAAGCTACTTACTTAAGACTCTTCCATGAGTGAACCTAATCAGCGGTCGGCACGAGGACACAGCGCCTAGCCAACAGTCTCTTGCCATCCACCAGCGACTGGCGCCGAAGTGGAAGTAGAAGTGGATATAAATAAATTTATATATATCTTATAACCGAGAAAAGATAGTAAGCGGTGTTAGTATTTATAAGAATAACTTTAAAATGAGAAACAAAATTGCTTCCTTGGTTGATTGGTTGGATGTGACAGTGTAAAAAATCTTTATTTTTAACAATTAAAACATTATTCAACAATTAGTACTGTAATTTAAAGTAGCATAGATTTGGTTCACATCCAAGAGCCCATTTAATAGAAACTTTTGCCGTTAATTACATATATATTTTTTTCAGTTTCACATTTTCTTTAGCTAAATGCGAAGTGATGAGACCAACCCAGTATGTTACTAGCACTAGTACTTGTATCTGGAGGCCTTATATTCTTTTATAATATATATTCATATATTTACACCAATAATAAACAGTTATAACAACTGTCCGTTGCAAAAAACAGAACAGAGTATCTTAGAACATGTGTGGAAGTGAGTGATTAGGTTCTCTCTGTATTCTTATTTTAAAAAAACGAACAAGTGCGACTTAAACTCGGAAGCAATCGGTGACAGATAAAAATAATACATTTTGTAATATATCATTTTTTTTTTTAAGAATTATCCTTTATTACTACTTCATGCTTAGCACCTTAAGAAGGAACTTGTCGCCAAATTTAATAATTCTACGCCAACGGAAAGTACCCTATAGGTTTTCATTACGCAGTAATTTTATACAAAATGAGGCAGAAATTAAGCAGAAACGATAACTTTATATTGCCTTGACTTAGAAGTTTAATTTTTTATGTACTCCAAAACATATCTTACCTCGGATATTTGATATCATTGGCTTAAAAAAAATGGACAGACAGACAAAGTGATCATATGAGGGCTCCATTCTTTTTCTTTTGACTTACGTAGCCCTAAAAACCTTGAAAATATAAAAAAAACACACACACAAACACAAATTGAAAATGATTTCTATAAGTAATATGTAAACCTAATTACACAGTAGTACAGAGTTCAAATCACATCTGACATTCAAAATTGAATGGAATTGAAAAACGAAGTGGATTTCCGCAAGCATTTCCCCGCTTTTGATGAACTCCCTTTTGCCAAGTTCAAACGATCGGGCGTCAAACGTTCCTTAAATACGGAAGATTAAATGCTTTTTGAATATTTGTAATAATCCTACCATTTTTGTAGTTGTAATCGCTATATATATATATATATATATATATATATTATATATATATATTATATATATATATATATATATATATATATATTATATATATATATATATATATATATATATATATATATATATATATTATATATATATAGTATATATATATATATATATATATATTATATATATATATATATATATATATATATATGTATATATATATATATATATATATATATATATGTATATATATATATATATATATATATATATATATATATATATATATATATATATATATATATATATATATATATATAACCAGCTCCGAGGGCAGTTCTGGGGGAAGAACTGGCGGGAAACTCAACAGTTGCTCTTTTTTAATATAAATTTACAATATATTTATAACTGTGGTTAGCATAAAAAAGAAAAAAGAAAGAAGAAAAAACGGAAAAGTTAAAATTTAGGTAGAAATCGATTATTTTCCAAATTTCTCGATATCGATTTATTTTCCAAAAAAATATAATTTTTCTATCAAGTTAAACGGATAGTGATGTGTTTAATATGAAACATATATTTTTCTCCACATATAGTCTATATAAAACTACTTCTTGAGCAGCTCTAATAGAATTCAGTAAGATAGAGCACTAGTAATTCAACATTTATAATTCATTAAAATTATGTTTTAAACACCTGAATAAAGTTAGGTAATATATATAAAATTGAACTATCCGTTTGTGATATCAAAGTAACTGTGTTGTCAATTGCATCTAGTTATTTACACTGTCAATCTGTATTTCCGTTTGTACGAACCGATCTTTATGGAACTTTCGCTGTAATATAGAAGAGGTTGTGAAGCAACATATATACTACTTTTTATCCCGGAATTCCCGTGAATTTATGCGGGAAAAACGCGTGTATCACGTGCAAATATTTTATACCCATATGAAATATTACACATTTACATTTAATATTATAATTTATTACAATTTTCAGAAACAAAATGATTCGAAAAGATAAAGTCAAATACTTATATGATACGTACATGCATATTATTTACGAGTAAATCTGAGCTCATGTTCGAGGGTTGCTTGTTAGTAAATACAAAATGCTTACTAGATTTTTATATGAATAACTCCAAGAGTCTCTCTCTATCGCAAATATAGTTACGTTTCTCCTGAGACTGCTCGATGCAATTAGATTAGCCCAGATTTAAGATTTAAGAGTATCGATTTTGTCTAGATATTAAATCTGATCTGCCTAGAGCTAACATTAAGGAGCTATATGTATATATCATCGTATCTTAGATATTTTTACTTGTATTTTAATGCATATATATTAGAGATATAGAAAATAGAGACTAAGTAACTCGAAAATAGAGACTAAGTAACTCTCAGAACTCTCTTTCCACTTGGATAAAAGCAAAACATTTTTTTATCTAATCTGATACGAACGATCTGCTATATTATTGCTATATTACCTACCCTATAAAAAGACCAACCAAGCCATTTTCAATGACAAGAACCTTAGCCTAGCTTTTAAAATAATGAATAGTGACACTTAATCATGTAAAAAGCCCAAATCTTTCGAGTAAAGCTTCATGTCACTTCCGTAGAAGTGTTCGAGAGTCTCCTGATAATTGATTTTCCTTTTAATATTTACAACCAAAATTCTTACATAAATAAGTTAAATGAACGATAGAGTATTGCTGCGTGTTTCTTGTTGATGATAATCTATTTTAATCTGTCTGATTGCATGAGATGGGATTCTGGGTTCAAATTCCACTCGAGTGAGGAAGGGAGGGGGAGGAATTTGTATTTATTGTTTCGAAGGTCTTCCATTTCATTAAACAATGTATCACATTGGATTTTATTATTTAATATCTCTGAAAGTATCAATCTCTTGATATATATATATATATATATATATATATGTATATATATATATATATATATATATATATATATATATATATATATATATATATATATATATATTATATATATATATATATATATATATATATATATATATATATATATATATATATATATATTATATATATATATATATATATATATATATATATATATATATATATATATATATATATAAATATATATATATATATATATATATATATATATATATATATATATATATATATATAGTATATGTATATATATGTATATATTATATATATATATATATATATATTATATATAATATATATATATATATATATATATATATATATATATATATATATAATATATATATATATTATATATATATATATATATATATATATAATATATATATATATATATATATATATACTATATATATATATATATATATATATATATATATATATATACATATATATATATATATATATATATATATATCAAGAGATTGATACTTTCAGAGATATTAAATAATAAAATCCAATGTGATACATTGTTTAATGAAATGGAAGACCTTCGAAACAATAAATACAAATTCCTCCCCCTCCCTTCCTCACTCGAGTGGAATTTGAACCCAGAATCCCATCTCATGCAATCAGACAGATTAAAATAGATTATCATCAACAAGAAACACGCAGCAATACTCTATCGTTCATTTAACTTATTTATGTAAGAATTTTGGTTGTAAATATTAAAAGGAAAATCAATTATCAGGAGACTCTCGAACACTTCTACGGAAGTGACATGAAGCTTTACTCGAAAGATTTGGGCTTTTTACATGATTAAGTGTCACTATTCATTATTTTAAAAGCTAGGCTAAGGTTCTTGTCATTGAAAATGGCTTGGTTGGTCTTTTTATAGGGTAGGTAATATAGCAATAATATAGCAGATCGTTCGTATCAGATTAGATAAAAAAATGTTTTGCTTTTATCCAAGTGGAAAGAGAGTTCTGAGAGTTACTTAGTCTCTATTTTCGAGTTACTTAGTCTCTATTTTCTATATCTCTAATATATATGCATTAAAATACAAGTAAAAATATCTAAGATACGATGATATATACATATAGCTCCTTAATGTTAGCTCTAGGCAGATCAGATTTAATATCTAGACAAAATCGATACTCTTAAATCTTAATCTGGGCTAATCTAATTGCATCGAGCAGTCTCAGGAGAAACGTAACTATATTTGCGATAGAGAGAGACTCTTGGAGTTATTCATATAAAAATCTAGTAAGCATTTTTGTATTTACTAACAAGCAACCCTCGAACATGAGCTCAGATTTACTCGTAAATAATATGCATGTACGTATCATATAAGTATTTGACTTTATCTTTTCGAATCATTTTGTTTCTGAAAATTGTAATAAATTATATGGGTAAATGTGTAATATTTCATATGGGTATAAAATATTTGCACGTGATACACGCGTTTTTCCCGCATAAATTCACGGGAATTCCGGGATAAAAAGTAGTATATATGTTGCTTTACAACCTCTTCTATATTACGGCGAAAGTTCCATAAAGATCGGTTCGTACAAACGGAAATACAGATTGACAGTGTAAATAACTAGATGCAATTGACAACACAGTTACTTTGATATCACAAACGGATAGTTCAATTTTATATATATATTACCTAACTTTATTCAGGTGTTTAAAACATAATTTTAATGAATTATAAATGTTGAATTACTAGTGCTCTATCTTACTGAATTCTATTAGAGCTGCTCAAGAAGTAGTTTTATATAGACTATATGTGGAGAAAAATATATGTTTCATATTAAACACATCACTATCCGTTTAACTTGATAGAAAAATTATATTTTCTTGGAAAATAAATCGATATCGAGAAAATTTTGGAAAATAATCGATTTCTACCTAAATTTTAACTTTTCCGTTTTTTCTCTTTCTTTTTTCTTTTTTTATGCTAACCACAGTTATAAATATATTGTAAATTTACATTAAAAAGTTCCAGTTCTTCCCTCAGAACTGCCCTCGGAGCTGGTGGTAGTTTATATATATATATATATATATATATATAATATATAGATATATATATATATATATATATATATATATATATATATATATATATAGCGATTACAACTACAAAAATGGTAGGATTATTACAAATATTCAAAAAGCATTTAATCTTCCGTATTTAAGGTGACGCAGAACGTTTGACGCCCGATCGTTTGAACTTGGCAAAAGGGAGTTCATCAAAAGCTGGGAAATGCTTGCGGAAATCCACTTCGTTTTCCAATTCCATTCAATTTTGAATGTCAGATGTGATTTGAACTCTGTACTACTGTGTAATTAGGTTTAGATATTACTTATAGAAATCGTTTTCAATTTTTAGTGATTTTTTTTTTATTTTCAAGGTTTTTAGGGCTACGTAAGTCAATAGGAAAAGAATGGAACCCTCATATGATTTGTCTGTCTGTCCATTTTTTTAAGCCTTATCAAGACTCAAATATCCAAGGTAAGATATCTTTTGGAGTACATAAAAAATTAAACTTCTAAGTCAAGGCAATATAAAGTTATCGTTTCTGCTTAATTTCTGCCTCATTTTGTATAAAATTACTGCGTAATGAAAACCTATAGGGTACTTTCCGTTGGCGTAGAATTATTAAATTTGGCAACAAGTTCCTTCTTAAGGTGCTAAGCATGAAGCAGTAATAAAGGATAATTCTTAAAAAAAAAATGATATATTACAAAATGTATTATTTTTATCTGTCACCGATTGCTTCCGAGTTTAAGTCGCACTTGTTCGTTTTTTTAAAATAAGAATACAGAGAGAACCTAACTCACTCACTTCCACACATGTTCTAAGATACTCTGTTCTGTTTTTTGCAACGGACAGTTGTTATAACTGTTTATTATTGGTGTAAATATATGAATATATATTATAAAAGAATATAAGGCCTCCAGATACAAGTACTAGTGCTAGTAACATACTGGGTTGGTCTCATCACTTCGCATTTAGCTAAAGAAAATGTGAAACTGAAAAAAAAATATATATAATTAACGGCAAAAGTTTTCAAAAAATCTATGTTTCTTTAAATTACAGTACTAATTGTTGAATAATGTTTTAATTGTTAAAAATAAAGATTTTTTACACTGTCACATCCAACCAATCAACCAAGGAAGCAATTTTTTTTTTTTAAAGTTTTTCTTATAAATACTAACACCGTTTACTATCTTTTCTCGGTTATGAGATATATTTAAATTTATTTATATCCACTTCTTCTTCTACTTCGGCGCCAGTCGCTGGTGGATGGCAAGAGACTGTTAGCTAGGCGTTATGTCCTCGTGACGACCGCTGATTAGATTGACTCATAGAAGAGTCTCCAACAATTTGACACAGAACTTAAGTAAGTAGCTTAACGTATTTTCCCGCATGTAGTAGAGGGAGAGAACCTAGTGTTAATATACTCTGTTCCTTATTTTCCGATATTCAAGACATAGTTTATTGAATTGTGGAACTGGACGCTGGACATTCTTTTTTACCAGAGCGTGGAAATTAAATAATTTTTTTTATTAGCTAACGACGTCATCATAGCGAATTAAAACAGTGTTTAATTACAACTTTTGCGATCGTTAGTAAAGAGTGTAGGCTCTATTCCTACTTATAGGAATATAATTTAAATTATCTACATTTATATTTATTATATTTATATTTTCTAATAAATATCGGCCCGAATACGGAGAGCAGAGTGTCTTGATTATTCTCTTCACCTATGCTGCAGATTAAAAAAGAAAAAAAGCTGTTATACTCATTTTAATAATAAATGGAGGACGGAGCAGTTTTTCGTTTCCATCATTTATTAACATAACGATAACCTTTAAGTGACCTTACATTATTTTCAGGGGTGAACTGACCTCGGCTTGACCCTGGCGTCTAACGTCGAAGGTTAAATCATATTTATCACTAATTACATACTTAAATATTTAAGTCACGCCACAAAAATATTTCCTTATTTGTTTAGAAGAATTTTTTTCCAATTTTCTGTGAATACGTTTATTCGATTAACTCAAACAAGATACGGAATATCGATGTTACGTTTGTAGGATGTATTCCGCTTTCAATCCGAAATGAGACAGTGCGTAAACCAGCGGTGTAACTTAACACTACGTTATATTGCGTAACCGAGCCATAATTATATCAAAATCCTTCAAGACCAAGTAAGGTATTGAACTCCGCAGGAGGTAGTTTCATATAATAGTTGTCTCCGGATGTGACACAGATCAATATCGAGAGTGCCATCTATAGCCTCTCTGGTAAATCATCTGGTTTAAAGTGTTTTATTTTTAAATCATAATATGGTATGCTCAGACGACAATAGCTTTGAGTACCCTTAAAATACTGTATAATCACCCTAATCAGGAGTATAAGGTGTAGTATATATATATTATATATATTATATATAATAAAATAATTATATATTTTTTAAATATTTTTATATTAATAATTTTTTTTTTATTTTTTTTTATATTTT
>JAXRJS010000213.1:0-18985 GCA_037127375.1 Dione juno | reverse complement strand
AATTTTTTTTTCCCCCTCAAAAATAATTTAAAACAATAGACAGGGGGCCCAACTTCGCCACGTTGCGTCAAAATATTTATGTCCTTGTTACTAATACTTGGGTCGGCTTTTTAATAATTTATTTGTATCAAATGCAAAAAAATTTCACAGAGAGGAAAAATGGGACCCAATCTTAAGTGTGTTTATTTATTTACGTACAAATATTTACTCAATGAACGGCTACGTCATTATGGTATTTAGTATGCTACATATTTTACCTTGATCTACGCGTTGTATGAATGAATAAATTTTATTATATTTTTTAAACTTAAGCCCAATTTAAAAATACAATACATGGTCAAAAAACAGAAGACATAGAAAAGGATTGGAGATCAGATGGCCACAGTGATGGTGATGTTGGATTTTAGCAACGCTTTCAATACACTAACTACGATATCCTGCTTGCCATTGCTGTTCCTCTTAACGTATCTCCTGAGGTGGTTGACTGGTTACAAAGTTACTTGTGTGATAGTTGGCAATGCATCCGCATAGAAGACTCGTCTTCTGATTGGTCTACTTTAAATGCTGGTGTTTCAAAAGGGTGGCTGTTGTTTCCACTTCAATTCTTAAATTTCTTCATCTATATGTCGATGATCTTAACATTTATGTTACAAAATCTTTGCATAATTTGCTTTTTAAAAGGGAAACTTCGCTCGTTTTTTTGCATGGAGCAAGTCTTCGCCTCTTATTAATCCAGGCGAAAGCCATCTGTAATTTAGGGGTTTCCCAGATTATGGTCAAACATACAAAATACTCGACCTTGCCACTTTAAAACTTGAAACAAAATTTATTAAATTTTATATATATATATAAAAATTATTATTAATATATATATTATATTAATACTATATATAATAATAATATATATATATTATTAATTATAAATTTTATATATATATAATATATATATAATTTTAGATATATTATATTTATTATATATAATTATATATATTTTATTTTATATATATATAATATTATATATATATATATATTATATATATATATATATATATTATAATATATATATATATATATATATATTATATATATATATATATATATATATATATGTAAATGTGTATTTAATGTAATTCTATTGGGGTTCTACACCAAGGAAACTGATAATTTAAAAACTCTATTAGCATCTCAGTTTAAACTTAAAGATTTGGGGGAAATAAAACAGTGTCTTGGTATGTCAGTTTTTTGGAAAAAACAAAAAACTGGTATTTTATTAATGGTTATGGCCCAGAATTCCCCTGTTAGAGGGATTTAGTTTGAAAGTAAAACTTTAATTAATTACAGTTCGTAATTACGTTTTTTCGCAAATTAGTTCGGAAAATTTCGTTCTACGACCCAAAATTTTCCCTTTTGACTATTTGGGGGGAAAAAGTAAAACTTTAATTAATTACAGTTCGATATATTAGTGTTTTGAAATTAGTTCGGAAAATTTCTGTAAACATACAGGCCCAAAATTTGCTTTTTAGACTGTTTTGGGTTGTGAAAGTAATAACTTTAAGTAATTACGTTCGAATTTTTCTGTTTCGAAAAAATTTTTGGCAAATTTTCGTATACACCACAAAACAAAAGTTTCAAAAATTTGCCAAATTTCCCCTGTGATGATTTAGGTGAAAGAAATAACTTTAAGTAATTACAGTTGATTTTATCGGTTTGCAAAATTATTCGGAATTTTGTATACAGCAACCCCCCCCCCCAAAAAATTTGCCTGTAGATGATTTATTTGTAAAAGAAACGGTTAAATTAGAAAAGGGGGCCCAAAATTTTGAAGTGTGCCCAAGAAACGGGTAAGAAAAACTCGACGAGTGGGGTGTTTGCGGCAAAAATTTTTTTTGATACTTGAGGGCTGATAAAGTGTTTAAGGAAAAATTGAAAGATGAATGTAAAATATCGGCCGCCGATGCCCCAGACGAAAGGCAAAATTTTAAATATTTACAATAATCATCGTATATTTATATAAAGAAGTAAACATACGAAAGAGCAGGGAAACAAACTCAAGCGCTTTTTTGAGATTCGGTTTTCTAGAAGATAAGTTTTTTCCCGGAATTTGATATCCATTTCGATTGGAGGGTTGCAGTCCATGACCTCGTACTTTACGCAGAAATTAAAAGGGGTCAGAAGCTTTGGGGAACAATTTGAAATTTAAATGACGAGTGGTTGGGTTCCTGCTACTAGCTGGATTGCCTGGAAAAACTCACCTATGATAATGGCTATAGAGCTTAGGCACCCAAAGTAACAAGACGCCATTTAAAAGAAGCTATGATTGGAACCGGGAAAAGGAAGTAGAAATTTAAGAAGGGGGCGCATTTGCTGTGTCAAAAAAAAAAAATTAAAGCCAACATAAACAAAAACAAATGAGTGGCAATAAAGAGGGCGTTCAAGTCAAGTAGTGCCAACATTAAAACTGTTAAGGGTTTGATTTTACCGATGTAAACAAATTGGAACCCCATCGAACGCAATGCCCGAACAAAAAAATAAAACTAAAGTGAAAAATAGTAGCAAAAAGAAAGCATTCTCAGCTGGTTTTTAAATGGCATTTTTAAAAAAATGGGTCCTTGATTCGGGGGCTAGTGTTAATTTTAAAAGCTAATCCCGATTGGATCACAATAGATTCGTAAAGTTAAACAAAAAATAATTTGGGACAAAAAAGGGAAAATGGTTTTAGTTAAAAATGTCCGGCGATGTTAAAAAAGTACATTTGGGCAAAGGCAGTGTGTATATTAAATTTAAGATTGTTTGCGTTTCCCCAAAATTTTAAACGAATTCATTTTGTTAGCAAGTTTTTAAAACAGAAAAGGGAAAAGGGAAATTTTAACAAATTTTTAATCTACAACAAAAAGGGGTGATTTTGTTGTACTGCTTCTTTGACAAAAAGGAGTGTATAAATTAAAAAATGAAAAAAGATGGGTGGGTGCAGGGGTTACCAAAAACAGGTTTACTTGGCATCGCAGATTGGTCATGTGAACAGTGATTGCTTTAAATTAAAAAGGAAAAAAATTTCTACCGAATGTCATAATCATGGAAAAACAATCAGGGCAGATGGAGTTGCATCTGCAGATAGTAAAATAGAATGTCTAAACCCAAAAAGAATGTATCGAAGTCAGACTCAACAGGGTTCAGTGGGGGGTACCCAAACTAAAATGATAGACCCAAACGTGAGCAGCCTTTCCCGATTCAGGGGCTATGTACCCCCCCCCCGAATTTCGTGATAGACCTGTAAAAGTTAAAAAATGCACCCAAAAAAAGGTTTGGCTTTGGGGGTATCTGCTACACAGAGAACCCAAGTAGCCTGTGTAAGGCCCCCAAAACTTTTAAAAAGCCCCTAGAGGACCTGCCGAAAACATTGGGTTTCAGGGAGCAGGGAAGAATTAAAATTTTTTGGAAAATGATGCTGGGAGGGAGGTTTTGTGGGTTAAAAAAAAAAAAGGGAGTGTGAGGGGTAAAAAAGGGGGGTTTTCGTTCGAGGGTTTGGGCCGGGGGGGATGTTTAAGTTTTAATGGGGAAAAAAGGGGGAAATTTAAAAAACCCGGGGGAAAAACCCAAAAAGGGGATAAAAGGGAAAATTTGGGGGGGTTTCCTTAATTTGGGGGGGGACATGTGTTTTAAAAAGGGGTTTTAAAAAAATATTTGGGGGGGGCCTTTAAGGGGAAAAAATTTTTTCAGGAAGGGGTTTAAAAATTGTCTTCAAATTCTGAAAAAAATTTTAAAACTAAAAAAAAAAAAATGCCCTATTGGGTTGGGCCCCTGGGGCTTAAAAAAATGGGGGATAAAAAAGGGGTGGGGGAATACGGTTTTTAACGCATTTTTTTTAATAAAAAATTTTTTCCTTGTTTTGGGGTTTTTTCGAATGAAGGGAAAAATATTATTTTTTGCAACCTTTTGAAATTTTTTGGAAAAAATTTGAATTTGGGGGGTTGGGGTGTTTTTTAAGATAAGGGGGGCTCTATTTAAAAGGCCGGATTAAGAAAGGTTTTTTAAACCTTTAAAAATTTTGGGGTTTTGCAAAAAAGAGCTTTTTGGGATTTGTAAGGTTTTTGTTGTCAAAACTTTTTTTTTTTTAAACAAAAATAAAACGAAAAAAATCCAAGTTCCAATTAAATAAGTTTGGGGTCTTTGGGTTTTCTTTTTTGTTAAAAAAAATGGTGTTTTATTTTTAAAATTTCCCATAACCAAAACCTTTCCATAATTGCACCCCATACAAATTTTTCTTTTTTTTGGAAATTCCTTTTTTTAAATTTAAGTTATTAGTAACCAGGGTTTTTTAACGCTTTTTCCTAAATGAATTTTAAACCCAAAAGTTGATTAAAAATCCCGATTTTGAAAACCAAAAAAATTAAAATTTATTTAAAAAATTTAAAAAAAAATTTGGGGGAAAAAAAAAATTCTTTTTTATAAAAAACCCAAAATTTTTTATGTAAAAATTTCAATATTTTAAAAATTTTAAAACTACTAAAATTTAAAAATTTTGTACCGATGTATCTAGAAGGATTTACTTGGGGGGTGGTTAGGGGCTGGGAAGTTAGACTTAGAGTGTTGCTTGATGACTCGTTTGTAGTATTCCGCGGAGAGGCGAGGACGACGGGTGCGCTTCGGGTCTTCGAAATCCACGTGGAAGAGTCCGAACTTGAGCCTGGAAACAAATAAAAATAAAAACACGCATTCAGTTGAAATAATATAGATTAATATGAATATTTTCAGTAATTACGTGAATTTACTA
Organism: Dione juno; assembly: GCA_037127375.1. NCBI lineage: Eukaryota > Metazoa > Arthropoda > Insecta > Lepidoptera > Nymphalidae > Dione > Dione juno. The sequence goes on along the minus strand of JAXRJS010000213.1, from coordinate 14,214 downwards.
AATTAAAAATTATAATATGTTTTAAAAAATTAAAGTGCACTTTTAACATTCATTTCCCTATTTATTATTATATATGATCATTTCGATTTATCATCACTACGTAAGTTTAATCTTAATAATTCGAAAACTTCCCAGCATTTTCCTACCAAATACTAAACAACCATTGAAAATAATCACGATTGAAGAGCTTTGAAGAAATCCTTCATTACTAAATAGTCGTGTAGGACTTTTTTAAGGAAATTAAATAAATAATGTTGAATTAAAAATAAAATCAATGTTCATAGTTTATTTGATATACTTTCTAGAATATTCCGAGAGAACTGAATTATCTAGTGCACTTATCAGCTGCTTGTAACTCCTCCACTTCCACGAGTTGGCTGGAAGATATCTCTAATAAAGATAAGTCCACCTTTGTGAGCTTAACGTTTTTATTTATTTTTTCTTACATATTTTAGTGCTATAAAAATTCTTTGTCTCAAAAGATCAATTTGTTCTGAATTAATGCCTATTACGGAAGTAACACAAAAATTAAATGGCTCTTTTTTAATCGGGTTTCTTATTACAAAGAGATATTTATTAAAAATTCAAGAATCCAATAATTTTGTATAAATAGTATACAAAAATACAGTAACGACGTTTAGTGCAAATTTCTTCACATGAATGCAAGCAGAGAATAAAGAAGGCGACTGCAGAGACTGCTATATGCTAGAGAACTTATGTCTGTGAACTTAGCAGATCATTGTCCAGCAGATCAAAAATAAAAAGGAGTTCTCTTCGCATGCAGCATAGTTCTATAGTTCCTGATAGATTTTAAAAATAGTTCTGGCGTTTTTACCTATAAAAAAGTCATTTGAAAAAATGATCTGCTAACTTCCCGTAGCAGATCATTTTCTTGGAAACAAAATTCTGGATAAGTTCTATACACATATGGGTGACTTCTATAGTTCCTGATGGTTTTCAAGAATAGTTCTCTCAAATTAAATTAAAAAATATTTTTTGTAAAATATTATATGCAATCTTTTTCATACAAAAAATATTTATAAAAAAATTTGTTATGACACCCAGCGGAAAAAGCTTCAAAATTTCAGCAAGAATATAAAAATACCTTTAATAAAAAACTAGCTTTGGGACCAGAACTCTCATAAAAATATCAGCAGAGCATACTTGAATTAGAAATTTGTTGAAAAACCTCAATAAAAATCGTTCATTTGAAAAAAATCATAAAACATCTCACATGTTCCGAGGAGGCTGGAACTCCTGGATTTCTTAAAGAATATAAAATGATATTTAATTAAAATCCTGCTGTAGAACCAGAACTCTCAGAAAAATATCAGCAGAGCATACTTGAATTAGAAATTTGTTGAAAACCTCAATAGAAATCGTCCATTTGAAAAAAAATCATAAAACATCTCACAATGTTCCCAGGAAGCTGGAACTCCTCGATTTCTCATAGAATATAAAAACATCTTTAATTAAAATCCTGCTGTAGAACTAGAACTCTCAAAAAATATCAGCAGAGCATACTTGAATTAGAAATTTGTTGAAAAACCTCAATAAAAATCGTTCATTTGAAAAAAATCATAAACATCTCACATTTTCCGAGGAGGCTGGAACTCCTCGATTTCTAAAGAATATAAAAGATCTTCAATTAAAATCCTGCTGTAGAAACAGAACTCTCAGAAAAATATCAGCAGAGCATACTTAATTAGAAATTTGTTGAAAACCTCAATAGAAATCGTTCATTTGAAAAAAAATCATAAAACATCTCACATGTTCCGAGGAGGCTGGAACTCCTCGATTTCTCAAAGAATATAAAAATATCTTCAATTAAAATCCTGCTGTCGAACCAGAACTCTCTTAAAAATATCAGCAGAGCATACATGAATTAGAAATTTGTTGAAAAACCTCAATAAAAAACATTCATTTGAAAAAAAATCATAAAACATCTCACATGTTCCGAGGAGGCTGGAACTCCTCGATTTCTCAAAGAATATAAAAGATCTTCAATTAAATCCTGCTGTAGAAACAGAACTCTCAGAAAAATATCAGCAGAGCATACTTGAATTAGAAATTTGTTGAAAAACCTCAATAGAAATCGTTCATTTGAAAAAAAATCATAAAACATCTCACATGCTCCGAGGAGGCTAGAGCTCCTCGATTTTTCCAAGAATATAAAAAGATCTTCAATTAAAATCCTGCTGTAGAACCAGAACTCTCAGAAAAATATCAGCAGAGCATACTTGAATTAGAAATTTGTTGAAAATCCTCAATAAAAATCGTTCATTTGAAAAAAATCATAAAACATCTCATATGTTCCAAGGAGGCTAGAACTCCTCGATTTCTCAAAGAATATAAAAATATCTTCAATTTAAATCCTGCTGTCGAACCAGAACTCTCTTAAAAATATCAGCAGAGCATACTTGAACTAGAAATTTGTTGAAAAACCTCAATAAAAATCGTTCATTTGAAAAAAAATCATAAAACATCTCACATGTTCCGAGGAGGCTGGAACTCCTCGATTTCTCAAAGAATATAAAATGATCTTCAATTAAAATCCTGCTATAGAACCAGAACTCTCTTAAAAATATAAGCAGAGCATACATGAATTAGAAATTTGTTGAAAAACCTCAATAAAAAACATTCATTTGAAAAAAAATCATAAAACATCTCACATGTTCCCAGGAAGCTGGAACTCCTCGATTTCTCAAAGAATATAAAAATATCTTCAATTAAAATCCTGCTGTAGAACCAGAACTCTCAGAAAAATATCAGCAGAGCATACTTGAATTAGATATTTGTTGAAAAACCTCAATAGAAATCGTTCATTTCAAAAAAAATCATAAAATATAATACAATAAATATTTTGTATTATAATATAATATAAATACCTGGGTTACCTTATATTTCCAAAGTACGCAGTGAAAACAAACAAGCAATAGGACAAGGACGTTGTCAAAATAAAGAAAAATTGTGAAAAAAATCGCGTGTATTTCTCGCTGAGTATCGTGATCGATCCCCTCAGTATTTTTTTTATTAAATAGTATGAAGCAAATGAATACGTAATATAGTAGTAATATAAACAACTTTGGCTTGGTATTTTTCAACAAGCAATCAATTAAGAAAGTGCTAAAATCTCAATTCAAAGTGTTGAATAACGATACGATAAGCTAGCTGCATCATATTATCAGTAAGAAGATACATACCTACAATTCATTACATCGTTTAAAATTAAGCCGCTTCCAGATGTTTACGCGTATAACTTTTAAACTATACATCGGATTTTATTGCGATTTTCACTAGAAAATAAAGTGATTCAAGAAGAAGGTATATAAAACGTATACGTTTATGTAAAATACGACTATAATATGTATATTAATTAAAATGAACACGTTAATATTAAAGTTCTAGCATGGTGTTCTTCATTATTTGGAACCAAAAATTTCAACAGATTTTAAATTTATACCAATTTAAATGAATAAACTTAAACACAAACTAAGAAATAAAAAATATAATATAATAAAAAATTAAAATATTACGAAAAAAGTACCTACTAATAATATACTCCTATATACAAATTTATGTACATTTATCAATTTACTAAATAAAGTCCGTCATTCTTGGAGTCTTTAATTTTCATGATATTGATTTAACTGTAGTCCAATAGCAATATTAATGACAGAGACTCAATCAAATTCTTTTATTAGATATAAAGAAAAGGAATTAAAGCTTCGATGGATTATATAATATATATAAATAACTTTTATGAATTGAACGATTTTTATTGAGGTTTTTCATCAAATTTCTAATTCAAGTATGCTCTGCTGATATTTTTCTGAGAGTTCTGGTTCTACAGCAGAATTTTAATTAAATATCATTTTATATTCTTTAAGAAATCCAGGAGTTCCAGCCTCCTCGGAACATGTGAGATGTTTTATGATTTTTTTTCAAATGAACGATTTCTATTGAGGTTTTTCAACAAATTTCTAATTCAAGTATGCTCTGCTGATATTTTTCTGAGAGTTCTGGTTCTACAGCAGGACTTTAATTGAAGATCTTTTTATATTCTTTGAGAAATCCAGGAGTTCCAGCCTCCTCGGAACATGTGAGATGTTTTATGATTTTTTTTTCAAATGAACGATTTCTATTGAGGTTTTTCAACAAATTTCTAATTCAAGTATGCTCTGCTGATATTTTTCTGAGAGTTCTGGTTCTACAGCAGGACTTTAATTGAAGATCTTTTTATATTCTTTGAGAAATCGAGGAGTTCCAGCCTCCTCGGAACATGTGAGATGTTTTATGGTTTTTTTTCAAATGAACGATTTTTATTGAGGTTTTTCAACAAATTTCTAGTTCAAGTATGCTCTGCTGATATTTTTAAGAGAGTTCTGGTTCTACAGCAGGATTTTAATTGAAGATCTTTTTATATTCTTTGAGAAATCGAGGAGTTCCAGACTCCTCGGAACATGTGAGATGTTTTATGATTTTTTTTCAAATGAACGATTTTTATTGAGGATTTTCAACAAATTTCTAATTCAAGTATGCTCTGCTGATATTTTTAAGAGAGTTCTGGTTCTACAGCAGGATTTTAATTGAAGATCTTTTTATATTCTTTGAGAAATCGAGGAGTTCCAGCCTCCTTGGAACATGTGAGATGTTTTATGATTTTTTTTTCAAATGAACGACTTGTATTGAGGTTTTTCAACAAATTTCTAATTCAAGTATGCTCTGCTGATATTTTTTTGAGAGTTCTAGTTCTACAGCAGGATTTTAATTAAAGATGTTTTTATATTCTTTGAGAAATCGAGGAGTTCCAGCTTCCTGGAACATGTGAGATGTTTTATGATTTTTTTTCAAATGGACGATTTCTATTGAGGTTTTTCAACAAATTTCTAATTCAAATATGCTCTGCTGATATTTTTCTGAGAGTTCTGGTTCTACAGCAGGATTTTAATTGAAGATCTTTTTATATTCTTTGAGAAATCGAGGAGTTCCAGCCTCCTCGGAACATGTGAGATGTTTTATGATTTTTTTTCAAATGAACGATTTTATTGAGGTTTTTCAACAAATTTCTAATTCAAGTATGCTCTGCTGATATTTTTAAGAGAGTTCTGGTTCTATAGCAGGATTTTAATTGAAGATCTTTTTACATTCTTTGAGAAATCGAGGAGTTCCAGCCTCCTCGGAACATGTGAGATGTTTTATGATTTTTTTTCAAATGGACGATTTCTATTGAGGTTTTTCAACAAATTTCTAATTCAAGTATGCTCTGCTGATATTTTTCTGAGAGTTCTGGTTCTACAGCAGGATTTTAATTGAAGATCTTTTTATATTCTTTGAGAAATCGAGGAGTTCCAGCCTCCTCGGAACATGTGAGATGTTTTATGATTTTTTTTCAAATGAATGTTTTTTATTGAGGTTTTTCAACAAATTTCTATTTCATGTATGCTCTGCTGATATTTTTAAGAGAGTTCTGGTTCTATAGCAGGATTTTAATTGAAGATCTTTTTACATTCTTTGAGAAATCGAGGAGTTCCAGCCTCCTCGGGACATGTGAGATGTTTTATGATTTTTTTTCAAATGAACGATTTTTATTGAGGTTTTTCAACAAATTTCTAATTCAAGTATGCTCTGCTGATATTTTTAAGAGAGTTCTGGTTCGACAGCAGGATTTTAATTGAAGATATTTTTATATTCTTTGAGAAATCGAGGAGTTCCAGCCTCCTCGGAACATGTGAGATGTTTTATGATTTTTTTTCAAATGAACGATTTCTATTGAGGTTTTTCAACAAATTTCTAATTTAAGTATGCTCTGCTGATATTTTTCTGAGAGTTCTGTTTCTACAGCAGGATTTTAATTGAAGATCTTTTTATATTCTTTAAGAAATCGAGGAGTTCCAGCCTCCTCGGAACATGTGAGATGTTTTATGATTTTTTTTCAAATGGACGATTTCTATTGAGGTTTTTCAACAAATTTCTAATTCAAGTATGCTCTGCTGATATTTTTCTGAGAGTTCTGGTTCTACAGCAGGATTTTAATTGAAGATATTTTTATATTCTTTGAGAAATCGAGGAGTTCCAGCTTCCTGGGAACAAGTGAGATGTTTTATGATTTTTTTTCAAATGAACGATTTTTATTGAGGTTTTTCAACAAATTTCTAATTCAAGTATGCTCTGCTGATATTTTTCTGAGAGTTCTGGTTCTACAGCAGGATTTTAATTGAAGATATTTTTATATTCTTTAAGAAATCGAGGAGTTCCAGCTTCCTGGGAACAAGTGAGATGTTTTATGATTTTTTTTCAAATGAACGATTTTTATTGAGGTTTTTCAACAAATTTCTAATTCAAGTATGCTCTGCTGATATTTTTCTGAGAGTTCTGGTTCTACAGCAGGATTTTAATTGAAGATCTTTTTATATTCTTTGAGAAATCGAGGAGTTCCAGCCTCCTCGGAACATGTGAGATGTTTTATGATTTTTTTTCAAATGAATGTTTTTTATTGAGGTTTTTCAACAAATTTCTATTTCATGTATGCTCTGCTGATATTTTTAAGAGAGTTCTGGTTCTATAGCAGGATTTTAATTGAAGATCTTTTTATATTCTTTGAGAAATCGAGGAGTTCCAGCCTCCTCGGGACATGTGAGATGTTTTATGATTTTTTTTCAAATGAACGATTTTTATTGAGGTTTTTCAACAAATTTCTAATTCAAGTATGCTCTGCTGATATTTTTATGAGAGTTCTGGTCACAAAGCTAGTTTTTTATTAAAGGTATTTTTATATTCTTGCAGAAATTTCGAAGCTTTTCCGCTGAGTGTCATATCAAATTTTTTTATAAATATTTTTTGTATGAAAAAGATTGCATATAATATTTTTCAAAAATTATTTTTTAATTTAATTTGAGAGAACTATTCTTGAAAACGATCAGGAACTATAGAAGTCACCCATATGTGTATAGAACTTGTCCAGAATTTTGTTTCCAAGAAAATGATCTGCTACGGGAAGTTAGCAGATCATTTTTTCAAATTACTTTTTTATAGGTAAAAACGCCAGAACTATTTTTAAAATCTATCAGGAACTATAGAACTATGCTGCATGCGAAGAGAACTCCTTTTTATTTTTGATCTGCTGGACAATGATCTGCTAAGTTCACAGACATAGAGAACTTATGGTCTAACTTATACTCTTTTTCTTTAATATATTTTTAAATTAGTATTTACGATAAATTCGTGAAATAGCATGCTTTAAATTAAATAACATTTAGAAAATGTGCATGTACATATTTATATACCATATTCTTGAAAGATTTTTTTGGTTTTTAAAAAGTATAATATTGATTTTCTTGATTTGGAGTTTTCGAAAACATATGACCTGTGAGTGAGACTGAGGTGGTGGTCGTCATGTCTATTTTGAACAGTTAATGATTTTTTTGATAACTAATTGGTTATTTTCATACTTTCAAGCTCTCTGAAAATATTAGTGTACGGACGTTGTTATATTGCTTTCTAGGGATCCATAATTTCCTCAAAATAAAAAAATGGCACCCTCATAGGATCACTTAGTTGTCCGTCTCTCTGTCTGTCTGTGTGTCCATGTCGTCTGCCATGACTATTTTCTTAAAGAAATCAAGCTTTTTAGTAGACGTCTGCAATATGAGTTATATCGTCTTGAGTTATTTTACATATATACAAAAATGACGTTACATAAATACATATATCTATACAGCTATATATATATAAAGATGTATTATTTTATTTATATGTATAGACATATAAATAAAATTGGAGTGTCTGTTTGTGATTTCAAGATAACTGAATTTGTTAGAAAATATTTAAAAGTGAAATAAAAAAATAAATATAAATAAAATAAAATAAATAAATATCAATCATCAATCAAGAGAGCATAGCCGCGAACTGGTCGCTAGTATACAATATATTAAAGGAAATTAATAGCAATATATGTATAAAGTGCACTCAAGAGATGGGAATTACCTATATTTTCATTCATGTTTACAATAAAGTTATAAATGGAGTAACAAAAGGTTATGATGTGAACTCTATGACAAGTGCGAGTAGAACTCGCACACTGAGGGTTCCGTACTGTTTCATGTAGGAGGTCAACCTGAAGTACAACTTATAAAAATAGTATAATAGCATCATTTTACGTCGTATCCGCTAATTTTCTAAGAAAATAACTTTCCAAAAAAAAATGATAATATTCGCGATTAATCCGTTTAAACTTTTTATTTTATATGAATAAACATCGCAGGGAACCAGAGAACTTATTAAGAAATACACTATAAGTTCGTATAAAGATTTCTTAGGATATATCCCCCAGTTACTGCTTTCCCTTCGTTTGTACTAGTTCTAACTTACTGTACAATTACATAACTCTAGGTCAACGGGAAGTACCTTGTAGGTTTTGATTACGTTGCAATTTTCATACTAAATGCAAAAAAAATGAACTTAAATGCTCATATCAGAGCTTCAAAGGGTCACCGATATGAATATTTGACATTTATTTCAACCTTATTGACCATGTCATTTTTAGAAACTGGTCTTGATAAACAGACAGACAGACAGACGTGTATGAACAACTCTTATATATCCCCATACTCTATTGTATAGGGACAAACTGTCTCACAAACAAACAAACGTTAGTAGAAGGAAAATATGATGTTGCTACGTCATAAAACATTACAACATTACATCACAGAGTTTACATCACAAACGTTTATTACGACACTTGTATCGACGACCCCTTATGAGATCAGAATGTAGGTAATTCCAATTACGTGCACTCAATACATATAATACTATTAGTTTCCTTTGATATTTTTCTAGTGTTTTAAATGTAGCTTTACAGTTAGTCGACTGTAGATTTTTTTAAAAAAAGCCTCCCACTATTTCCTACTTATAGCCAGAGAAGACTTGGGCGGAACTTAACGCTGAGCTTTGTCCTTGTCGAGACATGCGTGGAAATGAAAATAACTAATTAATCCGAGTGTGAATCAAACCACTATCAACTCGGTTACAGTCAAAAGCTGTACTTCTATAGATATTTATGAAAAAATAAATCCTACAATTTATATTTTAAAAGTGAAACTTCTTTGCGCATTTAACGGTAAAACCTTTACAGATGAAACACAATAATGTCACACGAACGCTGTGGGATGTTTTTGAAGTGGCAAAGTATTCATAGAACACGATTCCCATCCATCCTTCCTATACATTAATAAATACTAAATAACAACTAATTACTAACTAAAACTTAATAATAAACTTATAATTTGTATTATTATTCGAAATCACAACGTGAAGTTAGATAAAACATTATAAGAGTCATTGCAAGCTTTTTCACTTTGATAATGCTCTTTGTACTGAGTACTTTTATTTAATTTCGTATCTCATACATCATATCACAAATTTCACTGGCTTTTGTAGTAGAGGGAGAAATTCGGGCAGTAATGCTTCAAAGAGGCCTTAAGCTTCTACGCTCTGGCAACAAGGCAAGGCGCGGCGTTCAGTTCCGCCACTCACTACGCAATGCCTCGAAAGTCTGAAAGCAGGGAAGGAGAGTGTAAGAATGCTTTAACACTTTGTTTCTTCTGCCTGCAGTTCCCAGTGCCTACCCTTCTGTATGCGGGATAGCGTGAAGAAAAAAAAGCAACAGATATAATACGAATTGGCTATTACATGTTGTTTATATATATATATATATATATATATATATATATATATATATATATATATATATATATATATATATATATATATATATATATATATATATATATCTTTTTGTTTTTTTTTACTTAAAACTTTATTTTTAAGTAACTTTATTAACAATTACCTTTTTAAAAAATACCAACAATTTCAATTAAGTGTCATAGGTAAATTACTTGTAGCTTCGATACTTCTTTCTGAAGTGTTGCACATTGGCTGGGGGTATGTCAAAAGGAAGTGCTTGATTCATCTGGCTCTGGAGTTAGGCCCCCGATCAGCCAAACAAGTGACAGCTAGACGTAGTGATGCAGGGCATGAGAGCCAATATAGTCCTCTGAAGGTGATGTAGACCGAGTAAAGAGGACTGGTCCGGAAAGCAGGACCTGGCAACAAATACTGGAATTAATGCTAGGAAGAGGGAAAAGATTTTCAATAAATATTCAGAATAGTTTTTGTAGCTTCACGCTACATAGAGCAGACTGGACAAAGCATGCATTCAGCAGGGAATGCTGGTTGTTTTAGGATCTTAATATTAAGAAACATCTTTTATAACAATTGCTGAATTAATTTAAGTTAATGGCTAAAAATAAATTGTGACATATATTGTTTATTCTTCTAGCGTCAGGAATTCGTCACAAAGTAGTCATTTTTAGCCGATTTTACCTCAAATTAAATGCAGTTTTAGGATATTCCAATTGCGTTATGACGTGCGCATAATTTTTGTATTTGATAATACCATTACTTATCTTTTAAATTTATTATTAATAATATCATTAATTATTAATAATATTATTAATTTTTTATTAAGTAATATTATTATGTTTATGTTCGAATTTCCTCAAAATCATTAAGGGTATATAATATATTTTATACGACTCAAGTACAATTAACACTTGAATATTTCGTAGTCATTCTTAAAAGATATTCAATTGCTGATGAATACCAGATCCAGTACAAATACACCTTCACCTTCACAAACCTTAACAAACAAGGAGAAAATATTAATATGGGACATTTGAATAATCACTGAGACATCATTTTACAACCTTAACCCCACAATATTGTCAATGTCAACAATTTAAGGTAGGTATATATATATAGAATTGTGCTCAACTGGCACGCTCGAAACGCCATTACTGCAGTACAGAACAGAACAGATATATATATATATATATATATATATATATATATATATATATATATATATATATATATATATATATATATATATATATATATATATATATATATATATATATATATTTCAAAATTAACAAAGTCACATTATACAACTTCAGTATGTACTCTACCTAATGTACGTGTCTTATACAAATATTATATGTAAAAGATTTTCTTTTAAATTACGCAATCTCTATTTGCAATGAAATTTGTAAACACAATGTATGCGTTAATAAAGTTGCTTGTATGAAAAATATATGTTTTATACAAAAAAAAAAATTTAAATGCAGTATGTAAGTAGACTCTTCTCTTGTTTCTCACATCATAATGTAAATTAAATACTTCACTTCTCACAATTGGAATTTGTACTCCAAATTATAAAAACATCATTCAATATTTTACCTTTTATTCACACCGCCTTTATATTATTAAGAACGATGAACCGACTATTTCACGTACAGAATAGACTTATCTCATTTTAAGTACAATTATGTTATATATTTTTTCGAGGTGTTATTGAGAATATTTCAATGAAGAAAGCCCATACATTTACCATCACCCATAATTATCAATATGGGTACTGTTCTAACGATAGTTCAATGTTATTTACAAAAAGTGTTAAGTCAGTATGTAGGTTGCAATATATAAAATGACGGAATTCCCAAATTTTTCAAATAAGGTGCATTTACCTCATAAGGATAAATTGAAATAAACATATATATAGGGAAGATTTCCTTTGTAATTCAGTAGTGCTCGAGACGTGTACTCTACCAGTCCTTACTGAAACTAGCTTCAAAATGTGGCCGAAGACTTTAGTAGCATGGTTAGTGTTGTATCTGAATTTCATGAATTCAAATATTAAACAAAGATTACGTAACTTACTTATACTTTTTATATTATTATTTAATATAATGTCAACATAAACTGAGATTTATTTAAATTGTTTACTATTACAGTGTTGTGATCAGCTTCGTTGCTGTTCAGAGCTACAAGTTTCCTCCCGGCTTTAAGTTTGGTGCCGCAACATCGGCTTACCAAATAGAAGGGAGCTGGAACGCTAGCGGTAAGTTAAACGTGAACTTTTCACCGTAAAAATTAATTTCAAAGTTAAATATAAATAAAGACTATCATATTTTTTCAATATTCATTATATTAATAAACTCTTACGATACTGACAGATAAATCCCCAAGTGTTTGGGATCACTTCATCCACTCGAAGCCGGAGAGAATCCAAGATTTGACATCTGCGGACATTGCGTGTGATAGTTACAACAACTGGCAGAGGGATGTGGAAATGGCCGAAGAGTTGGGCCTTGACTTCTATAGGTAAAGAAAATAAAGATTAATATGTAATAATATGAAACTATATATATGTACATATGTCTTGCTATATACAATGACAATTATAAACAATAAATATTTATTAACCATTTTTAGATTCTCCATATCCTGGACGAGGTTAATGCCGTTAGGTTACCCTCATAAAATAAGTAAAGATGGAAAGGAGTACTACAATAATCTGATCAATGCTTTACTTGCGAAGAACATTCAACCCGTGATAACTATGTACCATTGGGACTTGCCACAGTCTCTGCAGGATTTAGGTGAGTAATTGCAAAATAAATATCTATCAGAAATATATAATTTGTTGGAATAAAGTACTTAGTTCTTCTTGTAAAGTAACTTTTTCATGATAATATCAAATTTCCATCTCTTTACAGGAGGATGGGCTAATCCACAATCAATAGAATGGTTTAGTGACTACGCTCGAGCAGTATTCTCTCTGTTTGCTGATCGCGTCAAGACCTGGATAACTTTCAACGAACCAGTTGCCTTTTGTGACTTTTCCTTCAATAGCGGCATCCACGCACCAGGAATTGTCAGTACAGGAATTGGCAGCTATGTGTGCAATAAGAACGTCTTGATGGCTCATGCTAAAGCCTGGAGGATGTATGATAAAGAGTTCAGACCAAAGTATCAAGGTTAGTGTAAACAAAATTTATACTATAATTTCGTCCTGTTGTAAGAAATGTTTAATGCAAACGGTGTTTTCAACTCCATTCAGGATATAGCTTCTTTGTTATTTTATAATATGAAATTTTAAAAGAATTATTGCATAGTTTAAGTTACACAAAAATAACATAAACACGTTTGTTCACAGGAAAGGTATCAATTGCAAATTTCCTTACATGGATGGTAGCTGAGAATGAACAAGAAGAAAAGACTGCGGAGTTAGCGAGAGAACTAGTGGTATATACATATGCTTTTCTTTCAAATTTGTTTACATGTCTTTGGTTGATAACAAAATGACATATACGAGTAGGTTTCCTGAAATAGTATATTATATGTATGTTTATTATTTACAGCTGGGCATGTACACGTATCCCATATTCTCTAAAGAAGGCGGTTGGCCTCCGTTGGTGGAAAAACACATGAGGGAGAGAAGCGAGATGGAGGGTTGGCCTAAATCAAGATTGCCTGATTTTACTCAAGAAGAAAAAGATTTTGTTAAAGGTATGTCTATAGCTATGCTACTGTGGATCACATAATTTAGTTATATTTTAAAAGTAAATTAGTATAAAGATTTTATAACTGAATTATTAATACTATACCCTTTTGTTTAAGTGTCATAACAGTGTAATCATTTTTATATTACATTCTGCAGGAACGTATGACTACTTCGGCTTCAACTACTACACAAGTCGCACTGTTCGCAAAGCACAGCCTGGTGAGGCGGTTGGTGTATGGCCTATGGAGGGGAACTACGACTTCGATATCATATTTTCTGTTCGACCGGAATGGAAAATAGGAGCTACCTGGTTTTATGTAAGTTTACTCAAACACTTATATTGTATAATTTGTTCAGTAAAGCATATTCTTCTACATCATAATAATCATAAAATATATATTTCAGATATACCCTGAAGGCCTACGTCACATGCTTCGCTGGTTGAAGAATAAATTTGGAGATCTTGAATTTTTCATCACAGAAAACGGTTACGCAGACACTAATCCAGAGTTGCGAGATATTAATCGAGTTTTATATTACAAGGACCATCTAGAACAGGTAGATAATATATTTCATAATGCTTTTATACTTTACAGTTATTTTTTTAATTAAAGCTTCTGTAGTTAAAATTAAATTTAAATATAATGCTGCTTATAAATTATTGCAGGTTCTGCTGGCCATCAATGAAGACGATGTGAACGTGACGAGCTACACTGCGTGGACGCTGATGGATAACTTTGAATGGGCATTCGGATACAAGTAAATATTATTTATTTTTTTTTATGAAAGGGATCTTATTTCTTAAA
>JAXRJS010000212.1:0-19182 GCA_037127375.1 Dione juno | reverse complement strand
CAGATTCGACTCGGTGGTGGAAGCCGAAGCCAAGATTGACAAATTAGCAACCCACATAGGGCAAACTCTCGATGAGTGCACTAGGAAAATTGCTATCAATCCAGATGGACCTTTTAAGATCCCGCGAGATCTAAGACAGCTCATAAGGCGCAAAAACCTAGCCACTAGGGAACACGACTCGTTTCCATACCCAGACAATCGTAGGAACTGTGGAGACTCCAACGACTGGTTCGAGCCCGGTTCGCGGAACTCACAGAAGAGAACTGGGACCACCGTTTGTCGACCATCTCGCCGTCCCATTTCGCGTTCTGGCATTTGTCGAAATCACTTAAGAACGACACGGTCGTACAAATGCCACCATTAACTCGCCCGGATGGAACACTAGCCCCGGACGACCTAGCTAAGGCCGAATGCCTTGCAAACAACCTAGAAGCACAATGTTCTCCTTCAGAGCAACCGTGTGATCCAAAACACGTCGCGACGGTGGACACACAGGTTGAAACGTGGGCACCGCTACCACCAGTAGGCGAACATACGCGTCCGACGTCCGTAGACGAAGTCACGGGCATCATAAAGGGTCTTAATTCGAAAAAAGCCCCTGGATCCGATCGCATCACGAACAAGATCCTTAAAATCTTACCAATTCACTTCATGACGCTGCTTGTAGCTATTTTTAATACGCTCCTCCAGGAGTGCTCATTTCCCGACCAATGGAAAGAGGCGATTGTCATCGGCATTCACAAACCGGGTAAGCCGCGTACAAATCCTGCCAGCTACCGCCCCATTAGCCTTCTTAGCACCATAGGCAAGATTTACGAACGTATTCTACTTACGCGACTTCAGGCCTTCGTAGAGGCCAATAATATCATCCCGCCCGAGCAATTTGGCTTTCGAGCCCAACACTCAAGCGTCCACCAGGTTCACCGCCTCACGGAATACCTGTTGGAAAGAGCCAAGAAGATGTCATCAGCGGCAATCTTCTTAGACATAGCGAAAGCGTTCGATAAAGTCTGGCTTAAACGGCTTGATTTTCAAGCTACAGCACGCGAAAGTGCCAGACAGACTCGTGCACACCATACGAGACTACCTATCAAACCGCACATTTCGCTACAGGGTCGAAGGCACCCTCTCTTCAAAAAGGCAAATAAGAGCCGGAGTCCCTCAAGGGTCCATTCTCTCGCCACTTCTGTACAACCTGTACACTCATGATATTCCCAAAGCCCCAGGTACAAACCTAGCCCTTTTCGCGGACGATACCGCTATGTTCGCATCAGGCCGCGTCTCGGTCAACATTGCGAACCGACTTCAAGTCGCCTTGGACCGCCTTGGCAAATGGCTCTCAAAATGGCGCATTGAAGTCAATCCCGACAAAAGCGCATCGGTGTACTTTCCCTTAAGGAAATCCGATTATATACCAGATGTTCGCCTTTTGGGCAAAATCATCCCAAACGCTTCATCTGCCAAATACTTGGGAGTAATCCTAGACAGTAAGCTCTCCTTTAAAGAGCATTTAGCATACGTTCTGAAAAAAGCGGCTTACGTTACGAGTCGCCTCTATCCTTTAACCTGCGCAAAGAGCAAGATGTCGCTCAAAAACAAGATTCGCCTGTATACGACGTGTATCAGGCCTATCTTCACGTACGCCAGCGTCGTGTTTGCACACACCAACCTGGACCGACTCCAGATAATGCAAAACCGATTCCTACGCAGAGCCACGGGCGCGCCGTGGTACATGCGTAATATAGACATCCATAGGGACACCAAATTAGAGTCTATTAAAGACCTATGTAGGAAACTTTCAAGCAGCTACTTCGATAAAGCAGCCTCTCATCCAAATCCGCTGGTGGTAGACGCCTGCGTTAACATTTATAACAAACCTCGCCGTCCATGGGCCCCGCGTAGGCCCCGCGATATCCTAACCGATGATGCTGACCCCATCACCAAAGCCAACGACGCGAAGTATGTAGGTAGGACTACACACCATCGCAAACGCACACGTTACACACACCGTCCCCGCCGGTGGAGACGAGGTCCCAACTTTTCGGCGACACGACCGCGCCTCGGCGCGTGCGGAGTCCACAGCTAAAATCCCAAAAGGGCGTCAAGTGCCCTACCCAGTAGGATATGCCCTCCACAACAAACAACGTACGCAAGCGGTCCTAGTCTCACAGGACTAAATCAGACAGTCTAAATTGATGGTACCATTCACTGGTAGCCAGCCGGCCAAGGTCGGAGCTCTTTTAGCTCGGCCTCCCCCAAAAACATAGCGACGCTGTAGAGGCCGCAGGGCCAACAGCATACTGTCAATCACAAAAAAAAGAGAGATCTGATTGAGATTGAGAGATCTCGACAGTGACCAGAATGCCACCTGTGAAGGCGAGATCTCAGCAAGCATGTCTCCCCAGCTGCAATTCCGGAGTTCCTTGAACCGGGCGCGAACCGATCTTTGGAGTCTCCAGAGTTTGCTGCTGTTTTCTGGGGAAGGGTAACTGTCATGTCATGTCAGTAAATTGGCTGATGGCCGCTTTCGCTGACTCAACTGAATTGAGGCTGTCAGGTGTGTTCAGTTCCGCGGGATACGAGTCAGGGTCTCTTAAGGAGTCCTTGAATCGCCTCCAATCCGTTACAGTAATTTTTCGGACTGACCGGGGACACTCCGGTCCTAGTTTCACTACAACTGGTCTATGATCTGAGTCAAGCTCCGAGATCGCTTCAATAGAGCGCACCGTTAGAGAGATGCCCTGCAGGATGGCTATATCAAGGATATCGGGAGGGCCATGATGCCCGAATCTGGTCGGAGTGAGTGGAGCTACAATTTCGAAGTTTGAGGTGGGAAGCTGGTAGATGCCGTTGAGTTTAACCCCTCTCGAATTATTAACTCGACAGTTCCACATTGCGTGTTTACAGTTGAGATCTCCGGCTATGATGACCGAGTCTCCTAGGCTTAATAATTCCTTCAAATCACTCTCAAGCAAATTCTTGCTGGGTGACAAGTAGGTGGAAGCTATGGTGATAGGCGGGTGTCCCGACATGAAGACCTGAACAATTGACGCTTCGATGTTAGCGAGCGCAGGTGGTGGATCAAGTGCTACTGCATGTAGCGTTCTTCTAATGAAAATTAGAGTGCCGCCGAGGCGGCCATCTCTATCGTTGCGGATGGTGTTGTAGTTGGCTACTTTAGGCGTTTTCTGTTGGGCTTTGAGGAAGGTTTCTTGGACCAGAAATACATCTATTTGATGTTCTTTAATGAATTCCCGGACCTGCTCCATCTGATTGTTAAGGCCGTTTGCATTAAAATAAGCTAAATTTAACGAACGCGGTTTGACTCTAGCGAGTCTTGAGTCGGGCGGGTTAA
The DNA here is from genome assembly GCA_037127375.1 of Dione juno. Taxonomy (NCBI): domain Eukaryota; kingdom Metazoa; phylum Arthropoda; class Insecta; order Lepidoptera; family Nymphalidae; genus Dione; species Dione juno. The sequence continues at coordinate 15,827 of JAXRJS010000212.1, read as the reverse complement.
TTGAAATTAAGCTGCTGACCGCCATTGGAATTTTTATTTATTGGCTTGGAAGCGCGCGAGCCTCCTGAACAGCTCGACATGTTCGCCTAAGGCGCGAAGACGGTCCGTCGGTACCCCGTCTGACCTGCGAAGTTTCGCGGCGAAAGTTGACACTTCGTTGAGGTCAACCGATTCCATAAAATCCGACAGAAGATTTAAATCGTCGGCAATACTGAAGTTGGTCTCTTTGTTAACCGCCGGTGAGACCATTGTTTTAACTACCTTGATTGGCTTTTGAGCCGTCGGCGCAGGCTTTGGTGTGACCGTCACTGTGGGTCTGTCCGTCTGTACCTTGATAGGGGTTTTGACTGAAGCAGCACTTGCCACGGGCACGAGGGGTTTATCCCACGCGTTCGTGGCCGGTACTGGGGCTGGGATAAACTTTTCCCGTGCCTCTGGTTTGGTGGGCTGGGCCTTTGCTGGACGGTTGGGCTTCGAACCCCACCTCGTCCTGCCATCCCTCCCTACGAGCCTGTGCGGGGCCCGTGGGCATCCGCGGTAATTTGCGGGGTGCCCCTGGGACGAGCACAGGATACAGCTGGGAGGGATAGCCGGGTTGCGGACCTTGCGCGGGCAATCCTTCGCTGCGTGGTCATCCAAGCATTTTACGCACCTCGGACGTGCGTGACAATTTTTGGCCGAGTGGCCGTAGAGTTGGCAGTTGTGACACTGGCCAGGGATCCCTCTATAGTAGGGCAAGGCAACTTTAATGCCCGTCAATTGGCAGACGGATTTTAACAGGAAGACCTTTTTCCCCTCGGGAGTGAGGTCGAGAATGGCTAGTACCATATCGTACTGCTTTTTCGTAAGTGGGTTAGACATACGATGTATGGCCCTAACCGGAAGGTTTTGCGAGCTGAGGTCATTATATATTGTCTCAGTCTCAATCTCCTTAGGAATGCCCGTAAGGACTACCCGCAACTGGCGTTCGTCCTCAAGGGCGAACGAGTGGTACCCTACGGTACGTTCTCGAAGATGGGCCGTTAAGCGGCGATGGGTCTCAGGAGAGAGTACCTGCACTCGGATACCCTGTGCAGTCGAGCGTGCGGAGTCGGTCTGGACCTTGTTGTCAGTCATCCACTTTGACACATCACTCCAAGCCTTTTTGTCGTGGATAATAATGGGAGGCGGCAACTTGGCCTTCCTTGCGGCGCGGACGGTCTCGGGAGAGGTCGCGGTCGCGGTCGCGGATTGAATCTCGGGCGCGGTGTTAGTCGCGGGCGCGGAATCGGTTGCAACCGAACCAGCACAAGAGGCGAGCGGGGCCTGAAGGGCCCGCGCGGGCGACTCGGCGGAGGTCTTACCAGACTTAGCGGTAGCCTTCTTCCTACGCGGAGGAAGGTCACCCGGTCCGCTCACTCTCTTGGCTGGCGGGGGAGCTTTGAGGCTTTTTTTAGCCTTCCTTTTTGCCGACTTGGACTTGACAGTCTCGAAACTGTCCTCGCCCTCCTCGGCTACATCCGTAACGATGTCGTCAGTATCAGAGGTAGAACCCCCTGAGGCATTATCGGAAGAGTCTTCGGAGGCAGAACCCTCCTCAGACTCCATCTCTACGTCGGAGGCCTCATCACCGGAGTGAGGGCCACTGCCGTACTCGCTCTCTGTATCGGGCCGGATTTGAACCTGCTCCGGTTCAATTTTCGCAACATTTGAGCTCGCGGACTCAAAGTATTTAACAAGTAACGCGTGCGCATCGGGACACGACACCGCGATAATTTCTAGTATAGCCGCTAATGACATACTAGCCGCCATTTTGTCAAACTCGAACACTAAATCCGACTAAGTAAGTCCCCCCGCTGTGATGCGAGGGGTGTGTGCCTACTGTGGCCTATTGTGCCCTCGTGGTGTCGGAGGGTGAGTACCTAGTCTAGAGAGAGTGTACTCACGTGAATCCTACGGACACTACACTGCACTACGACAACGGAGAATGCCGCTCACGACGCGACGTCGCTGCGGCACGTTGCGGACTTGAGGTCCGATCCTCTTCGACTTCTTACGATTCTTCTTTCTTCTCTCTTCTTCACGTACTTGTTTCGTAACGATTTCGTATTTTTGACAAAACACTCCCGTAATAACACACAGTCGTTAGATCGCATGTAGCAAATTTTCCTTATATCTTGCTTTTTTGCCGCGTCGATATGTAGTCTAGCTGTTTGGACGCACAAACGCTTACGACGTTCACTAGTCACCGATACTGAATCGACCAATAGGAACACAGTGCGCACGAACACGTACGAGATCCCCGTCCCCTTCACCCTTTCGCGCAGCAAGTCGAATACGGAACCCCCTCACCTCTCCCCCCTCGCTGCCCAATACCCGCAGCAGGATGTGAAAAAAAAAACTTTATGAAATAATATGAATCGTTACGAAACAAGTACGTGAAGAAGAAAGAAGAAAGAAGAATCGTAAGAAGTCGAAGAGGATCGGACCTCAAGTCCGCAACGTGCCGCAGCGACGTCGCGTCGTGAGCGGCATTCTCCGTTGTCGTAGTGCAGTGTAGTGTCCGTAGGATTCACGTGAGTACATTTTCTCTAGACTAGGTACTCACCCTCCGACACCACGAGGGCACAATAGGCCACAGTAGGCACACACCCCTCGCATCGCAGCGGGGGGACTTACTTATTTAGTCGAATTTAGTGCTTGAGTTAGACAAAATGGCGGCTAGCATGTCATTAGCGGCTATACTAGAAGTTATCGCGGTGTCGTGTCCCGATGCGCACGCGTTACTTGTTAAATACTTTGAGTCCGCAAACTCAAATATTGCGATAATTGAACCGGAGCAGGTTCAAATCCGGCCCGATACAGAGAGCGAGTACGGCAGTGGCCCTCACTCCGGTGATGAGGCCTCCGACGTAGAGATGGAGTCTGAGGAGGGTTCTGCCTCCGAAGACTCTTCCGATAATGCCTCAGGGGGTTCTACCTCTGATACTGACGACATCGTTACGGATGTAGCCGAGGAGGGCGAGGACAGTTTCGAGACTGTCAAGTCCAAGTCGGCAAAAAGGAAGGCTAAAAAAGCCTCAAAGCTCCCCCGCCAGCCAAGAGAGTGAGCGGACCGGGTGACCTTCCTCCGCGTAGGAAGAAGGCTACCGCTAAGTCTGTTAAGACCTCCGCCGAGTCGCCCGCGCGGGCCCTTCAGGCCCCGCTCGCCTCTTGTGCTGGTTCGGTTGCAACCGATTCCGCGCCCGCGACTAACACCGCGCCCGAGATTCAATCCGCGACCGCGACCGCGACCTCTCCCGAGACCGTCCGCGCCGCAAGGAAGGCCAAGTTGCCGCCTCCTATTATTATCCACGACAAAAAGGCTTGGAGTGATGTGTCAAAGTGGATGACTGACAACAAGGTCCAGACCGACTCCGCACGCTCGACTGCACAGGGTATCCGAGTGCAGGTACTCTCTCCTGAGACCCATCGCCGCTTAACGGCCCATCTTCGAGAACGTACCGTAGGGTACCACTCGTTCGCCCTTGAGGACGAACGCCAGCTGCGGGTAGTCCTTAAGGGCATTCCCAAGGAGATCGAGACTGAGACGATATACAATGACCTCAGCTCGCAAAACCTTCCGGTGAGGGCCATACATCGTATGTCCAACCCACATACGAAGAAGCAGTACGATATGGTACTAGCCATTCTTGACCTCACTCCCGAGGGGAAAAAGGTCTTCCTGTTAAAATCCGTCTGCCAACTGACTGGCATTAAAGTTGCCTTGCCCTACTATAGAGGGATCCCTGGCCAGTGTCACAACTGCCAACTTTACGGCCACTCGGCCAGAAATTGTCACGCACGTCCGAGGTGCGTAAAATGCTTGGACGACCACGCAACGAAGGATTGCCCGCGCAAGGTCCGCAACCCGGCTATCCCTCCCAGCTGTATCCTGTGCTCGTCCCAGGGGCACCCCGCAAATTACCGCGGATGCCCAAGGGCCCCGCACAAGCTCGTAGGGAAGGATGGCAGGACGAGGTGGGGTTCGAAGCCCAACCGTCCAGCAAAGGCCCAGCCCACCAAACCAGAGGCACGGGAAAAGTTTATCCCAGCCCCAGTACCGGCCACGAACGCGTGGGATAAACCCCTCGTGCCCGTGGCAAGTGCTGCTTCAGTCAAAACCCCTATCAAGGTACAGACGGACAGACCCACAGTGACGGTCACACCAAAGCCTGCGCCGACGGCTCAAAAGCCAATCAAGGTAGTTAAAACAATGGTCTCACCGGCGGTTAACAAAGAGACCAACTTCAGTATTGCCGACGATTTAAATCTTCTGTCGGATTTTATGGAATCGGTTGACCTCAACGAAGTGTCAACTTTCGCCGCGAAACTTCGCAAGTCAGACGGGGTACCGACGGACCGTCTTCGCGCCTTAGGCGAACATGTCGAGCTGTTCAGGAGGCTCGCGCGCTTCCAAGCCAATAAATAAAAATTCCAATGGCGGTCAGCAGCTTAATTTCAATTAACCCGCCCGACTCAAGACTCGCTAGAGTCAAACCGCGTTCGTTAAATTTAGCTTATTTTAATGCAAACGGCCTTAACAATCAGATGGAGCAGGTCCGGGAATTCATTAAAGAACATCAAATAGATGTATTTCTGGTCCAAGAAACCTTCCTCAAAGCTCAACAAAAAACGCCTAAAGTAGCTAACTACAACACCATCCGCAACGATAGAGATGGCCGCCTCGGCGGCACTCTAATTTTCATTAGAAGAACGCTACATGCAGTAGCACTTGATCCACCACCTGCGCTCGCTAACATCGAAGCGTCAATTGTTCAGGTCTTCATGTCGGGACACCCGCCTATCACCATAGCTTCCACCTACTTGTCACCCAGCAAGAATTTGCTTGAGAGTGATTTGAAGGAATTATTAAGCCTAGGAGACTCTGTCATCATAGCCGGAGATCTCAACTGTAAACACGCAAAGTGGAACTGTCGAGTTAATAATTCGAGAGGGGTTAAACTCAACGGCATCTACCAACTTCCCACCTCAAACTTCGAAATTGTAGCTCCACTCACTCCGACCAGATTCGGGCATCATGGCCCTCCCGATATCCTTGATATAGCCATCCTGCAGGGCATCTCTCTAACGGTGCGCTCTATTGAAGCGATCTCGGAGCTTGACTCAGATCATAGACCAGTTATAATGAAACTAGGACCGGAGTGTCCCCGCTCAGTCCGAAAAATTACTGTAACGGATTGGAGGCGATTCAAGGACTCCTTAAGAGACCCTGACTCGTATCCCGCGGAACTGAACACACCTGACAGCCTCAACTCAGTTGAGTCAGCGAAAGCGGCCATCAGCCAATTTACTGACATGATAGGGAAGGCACTCGAAGACTGCTCAGAGGATAAAGATGCACCCCAAGAGGGACGAATCATTATCCCTAAAGATCTTCGGGACCTAATAAGGCGAAAAAATAAAGCGCAAAGGGATCATGACAGTTACCCTTCCCCAGAAAACAGCAGCAAACTCTGGAGACTCCAAAGATCGGTTCGCGCCCGGTTCAAGGAACTCCGGAATTGCAGCTGGGGAGACATGCTTGCTGAGATCTCGCCTTCACATGTGGCGTTCTGGTCACTGTCGAGATCTCTCAAAAATGATGAAGTAGTCAATATGCCACCGCTAGTCCATCCAGACGGTACCTTAGCTCCTGACGATACGTCCAAGGCCGAATATCTTGCAGATAGTTTAGAGACGCAATGTTCGATATCGACTCAACCGTGCGATCCAAATCACGTCGCCGCGGTGGACGCACAGGTTGAAGCGTGGGCCTCTTCACCACCAGCGGGAGAACCAATCTCTCCCACTTCGATCGACGAGGTCAAAGATATCATCAAGGGCCTAAAGCCCAAAAAATCTCCGGGGTATGACCGTATCTCAAATAAAATCCTGAAAACGTTACCCATTCACCTAATAACGTTATTGGTCACCATTTTCAACACTCTCTTACAAGGGTGTTCCTTCCCGAGCCAATGGAAAGAAGCGATAGTGATAGGGATCCATAAATCAGGAAAACCCCGCACTAGTCCGTCCAGCTATCGCCCAATCAGCCTCTTGAGCTGTGTGGGTAAAATCTATGAGAGAATAGTACTCTCGCGTCTTATTTCCGCTATTGAGGAAAAAGACATAATTCCAAAGGAGCAGTTTGGCTTTAGAGCCAAGCACTCTAGTGTCCACCAGGTGCACAGACTCACGGAGCATATCCTGAGCCACAGCACCTCTCACACGACATCCAGGCTACCATCAGCCGCAATTTTTCTGGATATCGCGAAGGCATTTGATAAAGTCTGGCACAATGGCTTGCTCGTCAAGCTCATACGCACAGGAGTGCCGGACAGACTCGTGCACATCATACGAGACTTCTTATCAAATCGCTCCTTCAGATATCGGGTCGAAGGTACCCTCTCGAGCAGACGTCCTATAAGGGCTGGAGTCCCTCAGGGCTCAGTCCTATCACCGATCCTTTACAATCTGTTCACGTACGACATTCCCAAGGCTCCCTTCACCCATTTGGCCTTGTTCGCAGACGACACTGCCATATATGCGTCAGCACGCAACTCAGTTCTCTTAGCCAATCGCCTACAGGTCGCCGCCGATAGAGTCGGCGCCTGGCTCACGAGATGGCGCATAGAGGTCAACCCTGATAAAAGTACTTCAGTGCTATTCCCGATTCGCCGAACAGATGACATGCCATATGTGCGTCTGCAAGGCAAGATAATACCTCAGGCACCAAGTGCCAAGTATTTGGGTGTCACACTCGACAGTAGGCTTGATTTCAAAGAGCATATTAGAAGAGTTCGTAAGAAGGCCGCTTTCGTCCTCAGTCGTCTCTTCCCACTAATATGCTCTAGATCGAAAATGTCCCTTCGTAACAAACTTCTGTTGTACAAGACGTGTGTCAGGCCTATATTCACTTACGCCTGTGTAGTCTTTGCGCACACCAATCTAAATAAATTGCAAATCATGCAAAATAAATTCCTACGCATGGCCACGGGAGCCCCCTGGTACATGCGTAATGTCGATCTCCATCGTGACACCCGTCTCGACTCTATCAAAGAGCACTGCAGGAAACTGTCCAGTAGCTACTTTGAAAGAGCATTGACCCATCCAAATCCCCTGGTGGTGAAAACCTGCGATTATTCACTTCCATTCAAAAAGGTCTACCGTAGACCTCGTAATATTTTATTCGATGATGCTGACCCCATCACAGTAGCTAACGACGCCGCATACGTAGGTAGGACTACACACAAACGCACACGTACACGATACACATACCGTCCCCGCCGGTGGAGACGAGGTCCCTGTTACACAGCCGCCCAAGCGCGCCTAGGCGCGGGAGGGAGCAAACCATAATTCCAGATAGGGTATCCACTGCCCTACCCAGTAGGCTGAGCTCGGCCCGAGCGAAGCAAAGCCCCCCACTACGAACGAAGTACGCAAGCCGAGGTCCGTGTCTCACAGGAGACGCCCTTGCGCCTTCGTGTGTCTCTTTGTTGGCACCCCTAAAAAGGTGACCAAGCCAAGGTCTGAGCTCTTTTAGCTCGGCCTCCCACAAAGCCCGGTGACGCTGTAGAGGCCCCTATGGCCAACAGCATACTACACAATCGAAAAAAAAAAAAAAAAAAAAAAAAACAGCAGCAACAGACACATTCGCTCGACGAAGTGTAAGCCCCTGCTAACTGTGTCATTATTATTACTGTCACGCACGTCGAATATAAATCATCATCGCAATGCCGCCCAAGACTAGCGGAAAGGCCGCCAAGAAATCTGGCAAAGCCCAAAAGAACATCTCCAAATCCGACAAGAAAAAGAAGAAGCACAAGAGGAAGGAGAGCTACGCCATCTACATTTACAAAGTGCTCAAGCAAGTCCACCCCGACACCGGTATCTCCAGCAAGGCGATGTCCATCATGAACTCTTTCGTGAACGACATCTTCGAGCGAATCGCCGCCGAGGCGTCGCGTCTCGCCCACTACAACAAGAGGTCCACCATCACGTCCAGGGAGGTGCAGACATCCGTGAGGCTCCTGCTGCCCGGCGAGTTGGCCAAGCACGCCGTCAGCGAAGGCACCAAGGCCGTCACCAAGTACACGAGCTCAAAGTGAAGTGGTCCTTCGTGACAGATACGAATGCGGCGTGCGAGTGTTGCGATGTAAAATGATGGTGGTGGTGATGGTGTGTGTGTGTGTGTGCGCGCGCGCGCGCGCTTCGTCGCCACCAACACCAAATCCACCACCACCACCACCACTACCACCGCCGTCGTGCTCCTCCGCGCGGTCCGCCGTCGCATGTAGCAAATTAAAAGGCCCTTTTCAGGGCCACAAAATGATTCATGTTGAAATATATAGTTTCTCGCAAAACGTTATCTATCTCAAATAGTATATATAATAATATTAATACTAAACACATATAAAAATGTGTCTGACACCACCCATCCAATAAGATTATTATAAAGTGATGATTATAAAAATACTAGTCCCTTTGTTCATTAATTTATTTATTTATTTATTATTATTATTATTATTATTATTATTATTATTATTATTATTATTACTACTACTACTACTACTACTACTATCGTAACTCACAAAGAAATCGCGCAATGATTAGCGATTAAAAAAAAAAAAATTACTAAATACATTCTGATTATTTATTTTATTTTATATATATATATTTTTATTATTGTTACACAGTGTGTGTGACGCGCACGCGCGCATAATACGCAGAGATCTCTCTCTCTCTCTCTCTCTCTCCTCTGGCGCCTTCGTCTAATCTAATCTAATCCTACTGAATACTCAATCCGAATCCTGAAAACTATACTCTCTCTCTCTCTCTCTCTCTCTCTACACTACGCCACCGCAGTCCCCGCCCGACGCCCGACTCCCGACTACTCCCGACGCTCGTTCGTTCGTTCATTCTCGTCCATGCGCGAATGAGATGGAGATAAACAACGAACACGACGACGACCACTTTTGCGCGCGCGTATAAATATCACCAGCGTATATAAATAGGGGAGTTCTCTCACGCGGGTCGAGATTGCACAGCTTCGCACTGTACTGACGTATTCATGAGCGGGCTCATACGGCCGCGAACCTTCTATTGTCCTTGGAATTTTAAATATTTAATTCGTAATATTCTATAATTTTCGCCGGCGTTCTGTCGCCGTGTCGCTTTTGTGACGTCGTGGTGAGCGTCACCTAAAGTCGATTCTCGGTCTTCTGTTGACCGTATGGTTGTCGTGTGGCGGGCTTTCAGCGAAGAAGTCGGCCGTCTCTAGAATGAGCGGCCGAAAGACTGCGCAGCGGGATCGCTCCCGTTCGCGCACCAGACCTCCTTTCGGACGTAGGGGCCAGTGGGTCGGGACCAACCCACCCCCTCGCGCCTCGCACCCTCTCCGGAGCAGGAACCTTCTGCGGGCACCGCTTCTGCGCGGAGCATGCCCCTTATCGGTCCCTTGCCGACCGCAACCGACTCCGGCCTTGTGTCAGTCTCCAGTGGCATCACTGAGTTGGGTCGTTCTATGGCCAGGCCCGCCTTTTGGGGCGAACTCCCGGACACTAGAGGCGCGCGACTTGAAAGCGCGCTCCACTGGTGTTTCCGGCCCCCAACTGGCGGTCCCAGTGCCCCCCGCGGGTGTTGTTACCGACCTCCCCGCGTGGAACAGACCCACCTATAACGCCGCAGCGGGCTTCCAGGCCCGCAGCTAGAGAGGTACAACCCTCCTAAGAGGTCGCCATCCGCGCCGTCTCGGTATGAGGCGGAGCTGTCGCCCAGAACGCAGCTGCATAGGGACATGATCCTTGTGTCCCATTTGCGGCAGCGTGGGGCTATCTCCAAGTCGTTGTTGGAGCATATTTGTATGTCCTCAACGATAAAGAGAGAGAGCTCGCGGGCACCGACTCCGCAGATACGGGATGGAGGAGGCGCCGACATCAGCCCTCACCCCTGTCCGGAGACCCAGGCCCGCCGATGAGGCCCCGAATCCGATCCAAAGAGGCTTTGCGCGCAACCACGCCCGCCGCCCCGGGAGCCTCTAAGGACCGACGCCTTCAGGCACAGCATCCAGCGCCTACAACGGTCGCACTCGCCATTACCGCTACCACCACCAGCACCATGGGTGCCGCTACTGATAGCTCGGTCACCTTTGCCGATGCGCTCCGGGCAGGAGGCCCGAGCCAGGCGGCGCAGGCGGCACCGGCTCCAGCAGCTGCACCCGCCCCAAAACCGAGGCCTCGCTACCCACCTCTCGTTGTGGAGACCCTGCCCAACTGGGCGACCCACTTCCGGGTGCTCAAAGAGAGGCTGGGACACGCACCTAACGCGCGCCATTTGGGAAGGGTGTGCGCTTCTCTCCAGTGTCGGAGGGCGAGTATCGTATAATCCAGCGGTACCTCGTCGACCTGGAGATGGTGGAAAAAATAAGTTGGTTCTCCCTACGCACTCCCTCGGAAATAAGTCGCAAGGTGGCCATCAGGGGCTTCCAGCGACGACCACTCCTGAGAGATTACGGAGGCGCTGGGAGAACTCGGGTATCAGCCGAGTATGTCCGGCCGATCCGGGCTGAGAGAAAGGTCGGCCGGGCTGCATTTTCTTCGCGGTCCTGACTAATACCCCGGACCTCGTGCCAGGCATCTACAGCATCACAGAGTTGCTGTACATGCCTGGCGTTAAAATAGAAGCTTGGCGCAGCCGGAAGGGCCCAGCGCAGTGTCATCGCTGCCAGGCCTTCCGGCACTCAAGTCATGGGTGTCACGCGCAAACTGGCCTGTGTGAGGTGCGGTGAGGAGCACCTTCGCACGGGACTGCCCAAGGCACCTAGAAGGTACCTGCAAACGTGCGCAACAACTTGTGGGGGGCCCTGCATCCAGGCAAAACCGCAAGCCGTCTTGCCCGCAGTTTAAGAGGGAGCTGCTGGGAACAAAAGGGCCGGCACCGTGGCCTTGACACGGGCGACCATCCACCAGACCCCTCTCTCTGCACCGGATGACCCCCAAATACGGTTGCCGCAGAGCTCAGGCCGCCGACCCTCATGGCGGCTGCAACCCTCCCTACGGGAGAGGAGTCAGCTTCCCGTAGGACTATGAGATAGAGTGAGCAAGGAGGCAAGAAGGATATGAGTGAGTGGAGGCTGTGCCCCCCTGCCTACTCATGCGGCCACTGAAGCCGCTCGTCCGTCTTGTCATCAGTGCCGAGCCTCAAACCCCGACGTCCACAGCCCATACCCAGAGGGCCAGCACCGCAACTTAGTTGCAATTGACAGGGCCCTCGATACCCTGAAGGAGGCTTTTAACCGCCTTAAGGGAAGATCGAGACCCTGTCCAGGTCGTGCTGAACGGGATGATGCGTTTGCTCCAAGATGTCTGAGGAGCTACGCATCATCTACTGGAACGCCGCGGGGTTGAACAAGCGTATGCACTTCCTCCGCCTTCTTTTAAGAAAGCAACGGGTAGACATTGCACTCGTCTGCGAGTCCCATCTGCTCCCTTCCGACACTGCAACGTTTCCGGATATCACACCCTGCGGTTGGATGCAAGTGCAGAATTTAGGTACAGAGGCCTTCTTATTGTCATCCGCCGCTCGATCATCCACCAACCCATTCCCATTATCGACACCCTGACGTTCCAGTCCTTGGGAGTTGAAATACACATTCGGCGGTAGGCAGCTGCGCATCTTCGCTGTCTACCGCCACCCACGCGGAACCTTGGCCACCAGTGAAAGTAAGGGCGATCCTCAATGGCCCACTCCCACTCTGGCAGCTGGTGACTGGAACGCTAAACATCCGGCGTGGAGATGTCCAGCTGCGTGCTCCAACGGTCGACTACTCTACTAGGGATGCCGACCGGCATGGGTATGCAGTGGAGGGTCCAGAGAGCCCACCCATTACCACCACTCTCCCACTGGCCTACCCTAATACAATTGACCTAGTTGTCCACAAGGGCATGGATAATTTGGGTCTTACCTTAGAGACCTCTCCAACTCCCACGGGTCCGATCATCTACCCGTGTTGGTGACAGCCTTGGTAGTCTCGCCGCAGCAAGGCGTCTCCCACCGAGAGGCCTTATCCACTGGCCGATATTCGAGGCCTTAGTTCTCGAACGGCTCCCTCCATCGATCGGGCCACTCGACAGCCCCGCCTCCATTGACCAGCTTGAGGGCACCCTCACCCAAACGTTCTGCAATGCCTTGAAGGACGCCACAGCACCGCCGCAGAGAAGACCCTTCCTCCCATTCCACGACGTCTCTCTGAGCTCATTGCGCGGAAGAGGAGGACGCGCACTGAGTGGCAGAAGACCCGGGAGCCCGCCACGAAAACCAAGCTCAACGACCTGGTGGAGCGCATCCGCGCTGAGCTTGAGTCGAAGGCAGCAGAGGACTGGGAGATGCGCATCCGCGAAGCCAGTGACGATCAGCCTTCACTCAACAGACTGTGCCGCCAACTCTCAAAGAAGGAGCCCCCAGTGAGACCACTTTTACACCCGGACGGCTCTCTCTGTTATGATTCCCAGGGAAGGGCGGAAATCTTAGCAGACCATCTGCAGACTCAATTTGTTCCCAACCCAAGTCTGAAGGCGGAAGACCATCTGCGACTGGAAGGGGAAGTCCTCCGTGAACTTAACAGCCCACAGGAGCCTGAACTGACACCACTATTCTTCTCCCCGTCGAATGTGAGGAAGGCGATTGCCTCACTGAAGCCAAGAAAAGCTCCGGGGAAGGACAACGTGACGAACGCGTCCCTACGTCACTTGCCCCTGAAAGCCATAGCGTCACTTACTAGGCTCTTTAACGCCAGCCTCCGCCTGGGATATTTTCCCAAAGCGTGGAGAGAGGGCTTGGTGGTGATGCTGCCCAAACCGGGGAAGAACCCGCGTCGCCCTGACAGCTACCGACCAATCTCCCTGTTGAGTTCGACATCCAAGCTGTTCGAGAAACTGCTGCTACCGCTATTTCAGGCGCACCTCGAACAGCGCCCCGAACAGTTTGGGTTTCGCAGTGGTCACTCCACAACTCTGCAGCTAGCTAGAGTGATCCACTTCGCATCGGCCGCACTCAACAGGAAGGAGGTACCAGCAGCAGCTTCCTGGATGTATCCAAAGCATTCGACCGCGTGTGGCATCCAGGTCTGCTGCACAAAGTCCTCCGTGCTGGTGTTCCCCACCAACTAGCGCGGGTGCTCCAGGACTTCCTTCGGGAACGCACTTTTCGGGTGAGGGTAAATGACGCCGTGTCCTCCTGCCGACCTATTCTGGCAGGAGTTCCCCAGGGCAGTATTCTGTCCCCAATTTTATACACAGCGTTCACGGACGACATTCCGGTGGGTCAGGACGCTATGTTGGCCTTATACGCCGACGACATTGCGCTCCTGACCAAATCCTTGAACGCAAACCACGCTGCCATCAAACTCCAACGAGCCGTTGGACCTCCTGCCGGACTGGCTGGCGGAGTGGAGGCTGTCGCTCAACGTCGCGAAGACCCAAGCCATCGCCTTTGGGGCAAAAGAAAGCAGCCTCCCCCTCTGGTTATTCATGGCACGGAGATCCCTTGGTCCTACAACGCCACCTACCTAGGTGTGGTCATTGACGGGCGTCTGACAATGACTGGCCAGGTGAAAAAGGCCAGAAATGCTGCCAGGGTCGCACTAAACTTGCTGCGGCCTATATTCCGGTCTCGACTCCCATTACGTACAAAGCTGTCAATATACAAAAACATACGTCAGGCCCCACCTGACGTATGCAGCACCGGCCTGGTATTCACTTACCAGCCCGCGCCAGCGTGATCTCCTTCAAAAAATACAGAGCGTTAGCCTGAGACGTGTGACCGGGGCTCCTCATTGCGTGAGAAACGCTACAATACAGCGTGATCTCCGCATTGAGAGTCTCGAAGAGCATGTCTCGATGCTCGCAGCCCGGATGTATCACTGCGCTGATGCCTCGGATCATCCTCATATCCGAGGCATCGCACCATGGCATACCCGCCCCCGGATGCCCCTAGGAAACGACTCCCCAGGGATATACTTCCCCCCCAACACGACTCCCTGATCTGCTGCTCAGGCCGCTGGTCGCCTTGCCGGGTTTTCTCTGCAAAACCAGAGGTTTCAACTGGCTGGGCTGATCGCCCTGACAGCAGCTAGCTCACCTTTTTGTTGCTTACCCTCAACCCAACAATAATGAAAATTTCAGGGCCTAAGCCCATCACGACGACACGCCCATATTAATGGGCGTCGGCAGAACCCACGGCCAGAGGGCATTGCCCTGATGCCGTTTCCCCTCTCCCCCCTCGGGGGTTGAGAGAGATGATACGCTACCACGCGGGTCGAGAATCATCTTAACAGCCGTACTGTTCGGACGTCTTGATGTCCGCCCGGGAAAGCCGTATCTATATTCATATCGCGCACACGCACACGTTACTTAAAGAAGACTAAAAAAGGAAAAGGAAGCAACAACTAAGAAGTTCTACTAGGCGAAGACTACCGGACTCCAAGTCCGCAACGTGCCGCATCGACGTCGTGTCGGGAGCGGCCATCTCCGTCGTTAGGGAGTGTAGTGCAGTGCAGTGTTGTGCAAATTAGTGTCAGGAGCCTCCAGGGACAACCCCTCGAGTAAGTACACTCTATTTTACCTGTTAGAATTAGGTACACAACCCAGCCCCACAAGGCAGGGACGTTAGATCATAGTAGGCACACACCCCTCGCCTCGGCGGGGGGCCAAGCGATTTAATTATGTCGGTACGCATCAATGCGGACGACCTATTGAAATATGTGGCGGAGCACATGCCCGCTGCTTTAGGGGGTCTCTCCCAGTACGTCGAGGGCGATCGTAGAGCCCAGTCACCGATGGGTAGTAACCCAATTGTTAACGCAGAGGATGTCGACTCCGACGAGGAGATGGTTTCCGTCCACGGGGACGAAACCGATACTACCACGGAGTCCGAGGATTCCTCGGCGGAATCCAATACTGGCAGCGACTCTGAATCCGTCGAGGAATCAGAGGACACAAACGACTCCAAAGATGACGGTTTCGAGACCGTCATAACTAAAGCGGCCAAACGAAAGGCCAAAAAAACCCTAAAAGCACCCATAAAACGCGCACTGTGCGTAAGCCCGTCAGGCTCCCACAAGCCTTCCCCGCGGAAGGTAATTAAGGGTAAAAAACCGACCCAAACACCCGCGCAGGTGCAAGCACCCAAACAAACAAAAGAACAGGTAGTCGTAGCGGGTTCAAAGCCCGTTTCGCCGACACCTGCACTCACAAAGACGACCGCCGGCCCGGCACCTTTACCGGCCGGCACCCGTAAAGACAGGGCACCGCCCCACATTGTTGTCCAAGACAAAAAAGCCTGGGACAAAGTATCCAAATGGATGCTAGCTAACCACGTGCAGTTCGAGTCTGCACGGGCCACGCTGCAAGGCATCCGCGTACAGGTTCTTACCGTAAAGGACCACAGGGCCCTTACGGCATACCTGCGCGAAACAAAAGTTGGCTTCCACACCTACACTCTCGAAGACGAGAGGCAACTTCGGGTTGTCATCAAGGGCATCCCGAAGGAGTTAGAGGTGGAAACGATAGAAAAAGACCTCAAATCCCATGACCTACCAGTCAAAGCTGTACACCGGATGTACAACGCCAAGTCGCAGAAAGCCTTTGACATGGTCATGGTAGTCCTCGACCGAACACCTAACGGCAAACGCATTTTCAACCTCCGGGCAGTTTGCCAGCTCTCTGGCATTCGTTTTGAAAAGCCCTTCGCACGGGGCGTGCCTATGCAATGCCGGAACTGCCAGTTCTACGGACACTCGTCCAAAAATT
>JAXRJS010000211.1:0-19204 GCA_037127375.1 Dione juno | reverse complement strand
AATACCTATTAATTGAATAATATCTCTAATATTTTTCATTTCCATTTTTATTATTTTTATAATTATTTTACTTTTAATTATAAAATCAATCTACAAAATTATAAAATTAATAACAAAAATTATTGAAAATGATAAACAATCTTTTTTCAATTTTTGATCCTTCAACAAATTTATTTTACTTTCCTTTTAACTGAATAGGAACATTTCTAGGTTTAATATTTATCCCTTTATCTTTTTGATTTATCCCAAATCGTCATTACATATTATGAAATTTCATTTCCAATAAACTTCATAATGAATTTGAAACATTATTAGGCCCTAATAGTATTAATGGGTCTACTTTTATTTTTATCTCATTGTTTTTTTTTATCCTATTAAATCATTTTTTTAGGCCTATTCCCATATATTTTTACAAGAACTAGTCGGAGTATTAACTTTTGTTACAGGATTAGTAAAATGATTTCATAATTTTAATATAAATTTACTATTTATTGGGTATTTAATTGTATTATTAACTATGTACCAATGATGACGAGATATTTGTCGAGAAGGAACTCTTCAAGGAAAACAAACTATAATAGTGTCTAAAGATTTACGATGAGGAATAATTTTATTTATTATTACTGATTTTTTTTAATTTCCTTTTTTTGAGCTTTTTTTCATAGAAGATTATCCCCTAATATTGAAATTGGATCTAATTGACCCCCAACTAATATTATCCCTTTTAATCCTTTTCAAATTCCTTTACTAAATACTATTATTCTTATTACATCAGGAAGTACTGTAACTTGAGCTCATCATGCTTTAATAGAAAATAATTACACCCAAACTACTCAAAGCTTATTTTTAACAATTTTTTTTAGGATTTTACTTTACAATCCTTCAAGCTTATGAATAAATTGAAGCCTCATTTTCAATCGCAGACAGAATTTATGGATCAACTTTTTTTTATAGCTACAGGATTTCATGGGTTACATGTAATCAATGGAACAATCTTTTTATTAACATGTCTTATACGACACATTAACTTTTATTTTTCAAGACATCACCATTTTGAATTTGAAGCAGCAGCATGATATTGACATTTTGTAGATGTAGTTTGATTATTTCTTTATATCTCAATTTATTGATGAGGAAATTAATTATTTATATAATATATTTAGTATATTTGACTTCCAATCAAAAAGTTTAATAATTTTAATGTAAATAATTTTATTAATATTTTCTATTTCTTTAATTATAATAATAGTTGCAAATATTTTTATAATAATTTCTTTTTTAATTTCAAAAAAATCTTTTATAGACCGAGAAAAATGTTCCCCATTTGAATGCGGATTTGACCCTAAATCTTTAGCTCGTATTCCTTTTTCTTTACATTTTTTCTTAATCACAATAATTTTTTTAATTTTTGATGTAGAAATCGCTTTAATTTTTCCTATCATTCCTACATTTAAATTAGTCAATTTCATAACTTGATCTAAAATTATTTTTTTTTTATTATTTTATTATTATTAGGCCTTTATCATTAATGAAATCAAAATATATTAAATTGATCCAATTAGGATTATAGTTTAATTTAAAACATTTGATTTGCATTCAAAAAATATTAACTTTAATTTATCTTAAACAAGAAGCAATTTGCATTTAATTTCGACTTAAAAGGTAGAGTTGATAACTCCTTGTTTGTATTAATTGAAACCAAAATAGAGGTATATCACTGTTAATGATAAAATTGAATAAAAATTCCAATTAGAAATATATTATAATTAAGCTGCTAACTTAATACCTAGTGATTAATATCATTAATATTTCTTATTTTATATTTATATAGTTTAAAATTAAAACATTACATTTTCATTGTAAAAATAAAAAAAAAAATTATAAATATTTAAAGATTAATAAATCACCTTAATATCTTCAATGTTATGCTCTAAGTTAAGCTATTTAAATTAAATTATTATAATAATTATTAATAATATTCATATAACAAATCTAAATAAATAAATTTTAAAATTATTTATCTGATAAATATAATAAATTAAAGAATTATTTTCAATAATATTATATAAACCTTGACCTCTGTATAACTCTCTTCACCCTAAATCAATATTTTTATATAAATTTTGACCTATATTTAAAAAATAATAATTTAAACTATAAGTTGATAACATTGGTAAAAATCACATAGTAACAAAAATATCTAATCTTATAAGTATATAAAAATTTATTCATAGAATAAATTTTTATACAACTAATTAAATAACCTATAACAAACCCAAATAAAGTAACATAAATTACCATTATTTTTAAAGAAAAAGGTAAATAAATTATATGAGGATAACAAAAAATTATTCATCTTAATATACTCCCCGAAATTAATCTTATAAATAATAAAACCATTATTCTTTTTAATATAACATAATACTCGTCATAAAAATTATAAACTATACTAAAAAAGTATAAAAATATACTAATAAATTATAATCATTAATTATTAAATATATTAATAAACGAATAGTATAAAATATAGTTAAACCAGTTGAAAATAGTATAAAAAAAATTAATAAATTTAAATTTCTTATTCTAACCATCTCTAAAATAATATCCTTAGAATAAAATCCAGCCAAAAAAGGAATCCCACATAAAGCTAAATTTGAAATATTTATGCATAAAGAAGTTATAGGAACATAAAATCTAATCCCCCCTATTATTCGAATATCTTGATTATCATTTATTATGTGAATAATCACCCCTGCAAATATAAATAATAAAGCTTTAAATATAGCATGAGTTAATAAATGATAAAAAGCTAAATCACTAAATCCTATTCTTAAAATTCTTATTATCAATCCTAATTGTCTTAATGTAGATGAAGCAATATTTTTTTTTAAGCCAAATTCATAATTAGCACAAATTCCAGATATTATTATTGCTAACCCTAAATTGCTAGTAATAAATTATTAAATCGAATTAATAAATAAACCCCAGCTGTCACTAATGTCGAAGAATGAACTAAAGCAGACACAGGAGTAGGAGCTGCTATAGCAGCAGCCGGTAATCATGATCTAAAAGGAATTTGAGCTCTCTTAGTTATAGCTGCAATAATAATTTATAATCTAATATTTTTTATAGAAAAATCATTTCTTATAAAATTTAAATAAAAAATATAATTTCATCTTCCATAATTACGTTCTACGTTCTAAGGCCAGCGGTTGTCCGGTAAAAATATCTATATGCGGGATACAGCAGCGTGCTATGAATATTTAGTGATAAGTATCTATGTATAGTCGTAATGACCGAATATTCGTGGGGTCCGCCGCTTTGAGACAAGCCAGTCGCTAATCTGGTATAATTTGGCTTGTTCAGACGGAACCTATAAATCTGAGTTAATAACAGGTTTATTCTCCGCAGTAAGCTCCCTGAACTCGCTAGCACACCGATTCCCTCGCTGCGGCACTGACGTCACGTCGGCGTCGGAAGCGTTGGAGCGATTCTAATCGTTCCCTGCTCAAGAAAGGCATCCCCGCATCCGCTGCTGCGTCGTCGCAGTATTTTGATGAATTTTCCCCAATTTTCAGTATTTTTGCTTAGAGCGTCAGTACAGCATATCCATATACAGCGGAGTACGCAGGGGAACCTGCATATGTTGCGCAATACTTTTTTTATCGTAATTATAAATCATTTCGTACTTAGGACCTAAGAATATTGAGAAAGTCCTAAGAATAGTCACTCGCTTGATCAATGTTTCAGGATAAACTCTAATATAATACGCATCTATTGTTGTTATATTTTACACTTTGTTTATAAAATATTTTATATGCAATATTGTATCTGGGTGGTAAGTACCTACATACTCGCGTGACTTTTCAGTATCGGCTAAAAATGTTTTTCCCGCATTAATCTGGATCCTGCGGGAATTCTGGGATAAAACACTATAAAAAGGTTCAGCTTTTCCAGAGATTGGCCCGGACAAACGGGAAGGTGGGCCGTCAAAAATTTTTAAACTTACACTCGAAAGAACACAGTTACTTTATTTGATATATGTCTGATATGACGCGGTGACGAATAATTCACTATAGCACTTTTTTCTTTTCTTTTTTAATCTGTTTTTATTTAGGGACTTTTTAAGTAAATAGCAATATACAAAAATGTCAGTCCTATCGTTCCCTTAAAACAAACTTACAACAAACAATATTCTAAAGTCTACACACTATTTAAACTTAAACTTATACAACAATTTAGCCTCCACAGAATAAGGCTTCGACAGTACGTATTGAAAAATACCCACATCCATTAAATTTATATTAAAACGACGACATAATTCTCGGCGTGCTCCGTCATTGTGGACGCATTCCACTAAGAAATGGTGAATGTTATCAACTATTCCACACAACTCACATTTTGGAGAATTAACATTATTCATTAGAAAACCAAATTTTCTTAGTGGAATATGTCCAGACCGAAGCCTAAGGGCCATAACAACACTTTGACGCGTTAACTTTTTTTCACCAAACCAAGGAAGACGAAGAAGTTCGCTTTGAATAGTTTTATGCCAAATCCCTTTAAATTTAGATCTTTCATCAAAATATTCTTTCCAAATTTTATTAATATCTTTCTTGTATTTTATTAAAATTTCGGAAAAGTTCGGTATAATGTCTAAGCTTTTGCCTTCAAATAATGCCTTACGAGCTAATTTATCAGCTTCCTCATTTCCCTTTAGCCCAAGGTGTGAAGGAATCCATTAGAGTTTTACAAAGATACCTTTGCACTGTAACTTAATTAACTCATTTAATACCTTATAAGCAATTGAAAACCCTATTTTGTCTTCAATACATCTAACTAAATGAAGTAAAGCACTTTTACTATCAGAGAAGGCAGCAACCTTATTGCATCTAACATGAGAAATATATAAGAGTGCCGTATATATCGCAGCAATTTCCGCCGACATAATTGTGACATTTTTTTTTTAAACATTCTGCCAAGTGAATTATTTGCATCAAAAAAGGAACAGCCTACGTTAGAATTAATTTTAGACCCATCAGTGAAGATGGGATGGTTAGAATTAATTTTAGACCCATCATAATTCTGATTGATTTCTAGAGTAATATCATGTTTCGCAACTTAATGTCCAAATTTTTTTTAGAAGTATTAACACAATTTAGGTTTGTTTTAATTATATTTTTAACATTTATACTAGACATCTAAGTGCTTAAACTAAACATATCCAAAATAGTTGAGGAGCTAATATGTTCATCTTTTGTATTAAAATAAGGTAAAATTGGTTTCTTTTTCTTAGTCCAATAACTTTTATTGCATAACAAATTAAGATGTGAAATGTTTTGTATGGTTTCACCCTTATTCAGCGATTGGCACTTTAAACAATACTTAATAGCTAAATGGCGTCTTCTTAAAAAAAGTGGTGGAATACACAAGGTTGTAATCATTGATTTTATTCTTAACTAGCAAGTAGCAACATGTTCGCGACTTCGCTCGCTTGATTGATGTTTTCATATTAACTCTAATATAATATTTTACTTATACTTCTTTTATTTTTTTCCCATATTATCACTTTGCTTATAAACATTTTATATGCAATATTTTATCTGAGCCGTAAGTACATACTCGCGTGAATTTTCGGTATTGGTAAAAACGTTCTTCCCGCATAGATCTCGATTCTGCGTGAACTCCGGGATAAAAAGCTGTAAAAATATATAATCTCAGTGTTGTTCCACATCCTCTTATATGTTCTAGTGAGAGTTTCATAAATATCGGTTCAGCTGTCCCAGACATTGGCCCGGACAAACGGAAAGGTAGGCAAAAATTTTAAAAACGTTGTTTTATGTTTCAGTAACGTGTAATACTTACACTCGAAAAGACACAGTTATTTTCTTAGATAAAGATGTATAGTTTTAATATACTATATATTTATAGTTACTTATGATATCAAATTAGTATTTTTAAAAGAAACCATGTAGTATTTAAAGAAAATATAAAAATCTGAACGCAGCGGGATTTGAATCCGTGCCTATAATGCAATGTTTGAACGGTTTCCATAAGGCGCGGGTTAGTAGTTTTTCTATCCTTAGTGAGGATTATCACTTTAAAAATAATAAAAAAGAACAAATCTTATAATGTCTTATAAACTATAACTTTAGAAAATACTCTTAAAGATGTTAAGAGATTAATAAATGTCTCATATGACGCGGTAATTAGTTTTACAGTTTTATCGTCTTAGCTGTCAAATGATTCACTATAGCACTTGGTGCGACATAGTGGCACCTCCAGTTCATAACCAGATTAAACTCCAAACAATATCATTACAGAAGGAAGTAGGCCCCTTACTTCCAGTCCATTTTGGAGAGATGTTTTGGTAAACCTAGGATGCACAACTGAGATTTGCTAGGATTTATCGACAGGCCACATGATTTGCTCCAGGTAGGTACTAATTATATTTTAATTTACTTAACATTTACTTGCTGGATACCATTAGCAATATCACCGTAAACATGATAGAGAGATAAAAAATATTAAAAAATTTAAATATTTTTATATAAATAATTTTATACAATAATAATGTTATTTTAATTCACACTTAAGAACAAATAAAATTATTTAATGTTTATTTAGTTGTAAAATGTAACTGGCGGGGCGAGTTGGCACGTTGACATAAGGAAAGAAAAAAAAAGGTTTGCTTGCAAATTTAATTTCACCTATATTTATTAATGTTAATATAATCACATAAATATGTAAGATAAATATGTAATTAAATTTTAAGGTGGAAGATGGAAAATAAACGTATCATTGAAAGCGAGGCTGGTAAAATAAGTGCTTCTACTATAAGTATATCCTTGTATAACATGAAACATTTTGCTGGTAAGTTTTTTAACATATTCTTAATATTAAGAAGAATGGTAAAATAAATGAATAAATATTATTATTAAATGGAAATATAGACATGGAGATGTTTCATGAGGTATTTAAAATGCCGCTATGTTTATTTGGTGTTGTATGGGAAATTAGCGGTAAATTGTTCTTGTATTTATTAAATATTATAGACGAATCTGCTTTATAGTTATGTTTTAGATGTTTATAAAATATATTTTGTAAAGGTGTTATGTTCTTAATGACATTTATAAATACATTAAATGTAAACAATGATAATACTTTATTGCATATAAATTACAAATCATTATAATCAGTTAATATTCATAATATAATGTGCAATGGCGGGTTTATCACTACAAGTTATCCCTAACATGCAACCAGTTAGAGACAGTAGATAGTTAAATACTAAGAAAAGAATTTACTTGCTTTTGCTCATATTTTTATATATGTAAATGTTAAATACAATGTTAATACAGTAATACATGTATGCATTTATAGTACATACATTTTTTCATTGTTACCGCCTTCGCTACAAAATCTAAAGTAGATACTTTTAAACATGTAAATAAATTTTTTTTAATAAATAAATATTTTCAATTTCATTCAGTTCTATGTCACTGTACTTTTTTTTTTTTTTTTTTTTTTTTTTCGCTGGGAAATGCTTTTACGCAGACCATCCCCGAGTAGGACACTTGTGTCCTACAGAGGAATGGTACTGTGGGACTCATTGAACCCGACACTACCCACTAAAACCCAGCGGAAACCCTCTCCACCTATATGAGATGCTGCAGGATCGCTTGCGCATGCCACTACAGCACCTCGGTGGGAGGCCCACCTAATGTGGGCCACTATCGCCTTCGGGGAGCCCCAGTGTATCTTCCAGGGCGCCCGCAGCCTCGATGACTTGCGGGAAGATCTTCATGACCTTCCTCCTCTAGGGTTAGGGAAGTTGGAATATGTCACTGTACTACTTTAACTTAGAAAATACTATTAAGGCCGTTGTGGTGTAGCGACATACGTCTGACTGCAAATGCAGCATCTGCAATACCGGAGTATTGCTACCTGATGTATCTCTGAGACCCTCGGGGGAATGAAGTATTTTCAGTTCCTGGCTCTAGTAACGACATATGCCGCCACCCAACCACACAATGCCTCGAAAGTTGCCTATACGTGCCGTCGATGTTTATTTTTATTTTTTTTTTATTTTATTTTATTTTTAAGGGAAACATACAGTACAGTAAAATATTTTCAATATAAAACATAAAAAAAACAAAGACCAATTAAGTTTCCTCAAATTACCAAACACGTACACTTCTTAAACACTAGTTATGTATAAAGAACACAATATATTACATAATATATAATAATATAAGTACAAGATAAACTAAAAACACTAAGAATAAAAATAAAAATAATCACTCAACAACGAAACAATGAAAATTGACTAATGCTAAAACCTTAACTACACTTAAAATTACGTTTCTTAATACAATTTTTCAAATTTGTGTATGCCAAATTAAATATGTCCAAATCGCAATACTTATAATTAAAACTCTTGCAAGCACGTGACACAAAGTTATTAGAAGCATATTTTGTTTTGAATTTAGGTATTGCAAGTAAGGGCTTATTTCGTGCACTTAATCTATGACATGCAAAATTAACCTTACTTAGCAGTAAAGGGTAGTCGATTAAGTTGTTCAAAACCTTGTACAACAACACCTGATCTCTGACTTCTCGGCGTTTCTCTAAGATATTGCTGTCTGCTGCTGCTGCTGCTGGAGGAGAAGATATTAACAAAAATCATCATAATCTTATTGAAGGCATGAAATTTATTATCCCCTTATTAATAAATATTCTTCGGCTATTTAATCGTTCATAATTAATATTAGATAAACAAAATATCCCAGATGAGCATAATCCGTGTCCAATTATTAAAATATAAGATCCTATATAACCTCAATAATTTATTGTTATTAAACCCCCAATAACTAATCTTATATGAGCGACAGAAGAATAAGCAATTAAAGATTTTATATCAATTTGACAAAAACATTTTAATCTAATATAAAATCCCCCAATTAATCTTACGACAACTCAAATATAACCATAATTAAAATTTATTTTTTGTAAAATCACTATAATCCGTAAAAGTCCATAGCCCCCTAATTTTAACATAATAGCAGCTAAAATTATCGACCCCGAAATTGGGGCCTCAACATAAGCTTTTGGTAGTCATAAATGAACAAAATATATAGGCATTTTGATTAAAAAAGCAAAAATTAAACTTAAATATAATAAAATTAAATTATAATCATAATATTTTATTATATAAATTTATTATAAAATTTATTTCTTTGTAAATATAAAAAAATCCTATTAATAAAGATAAAGAAGCAAATAAAGTGTAAAATAATAATCCTGCTTGAATTCGTTCAGGTTGGTACCCAATAATTAACATTAAAGTAGGAATTAATCTCCCCTCGAATAAATAATATAAGATTTTGACTTCTCCCCCCGTCATTAATTTTATTAATTTCTAGTAGAGTTGTAAAAAATGGAGCAGGAACAGGATGAACGGTGCACCGGGGGGTGGTGGGGGGGGTTTCATCAAATATTGCTCATAGAGGATCATCTGTGGATTTAGCTATTTTTTCATTACATTTAGCTGGAATTTCCTCAATTTTAGGAGCAATTAATTTTATTACAACTATTATTAATATACGAATTAATAGTATATCATTTGACCAATTACCATTATTTGTCTGAGCTGTAGGAATTACAGCACTCCTATTATTATTATCTCTCCCAGTTTTAGCAGGAGCTATTACTATACTTTTAACCGATCGTAATTTAAATACATCATTTTTTGATCCCGCAGGAGGAGGAGACCCTGTTCTTTATCAACATTTATTTTGATTTTTTGGTCATCCAGAAGTTTATATTTTAATTCTTCCGGGATTAGGAATAATTTCTCACATTATTTCACAAGAAAGTGGGAAAAAAGAAACTTTTGGTTGTTTAGGAATAATTTACGCCATAATAGCAATTGGATTATTAGAATTTATTGTATGAGCACATCATATATTCACAGTTGGAATAGACATTGATACCCGAGCCTACTTCACATCTGCCACTATAATTATTGCAGTCCCAACCGGAATTAAAATTTTTAGCTGATTAGCAACACCTCATGGAACACAAATTAATTATAGCCCATCTATAATATGAAGTTTAGGTTTTATTTTTTTATTTACAGTTGGAGGACTAACAGGAGTAGTTCTAGCAAATTCTTCTATTGATATTACTCTTCATGATACTTATTATGTAGTTGCTCATTTTCATTATGTCTTATCAATAGGAGCTGTATATGCTATTTTAGGGGGATTTGTTCATTGATACCCGTTATTTACAGGATTGATATTAAATCAACATTTATTAAAAATTCAATTTATCACAATATTTATTGGAGTTAATTTAACATTTTTTTCCTCAACATTTTTTAGGT
This sequence comes from Dione juno, assembly GCA_037127375.1. Lineage (NCBI taxonomy): Eukaryota > Metazoa > Arthropoda > Insecta > Lepidoptera > Nymphalidae > Dione > Dione juno. Next base: position 8,814 of record JAXRJS010000211.1, on the reverse strand, counting down.
CTAGCTGGAATACCCCTTCGTTATTCCGATTACCCTGATAATTTTATGTCCTGAAATATCATCTCATCATTTGGGTCATATATTTCATTATTTTCTATAATATTAATTATTATTGCCATTTGAGAGTGAATAATTAATCAACGTATAATTTTATTTTCATTAAATATACCATCATCAATTGAGTGATATCAAAATCTTCCACCTTCTGAACATTCATATAATGAATTAGATTATATGTAATGGATTAAAACCCCATTCATAAAGGAATTATCCATTTTTTTAGAAATGGCAACTTGATCAAATTTTAATTACCAAAATAGAGCTTCACCTTTATTAGAACAAATCATTTTCTTTCATGATCATACTTTAATTATTTTAATTATAATCACAATTTTAGTAGCATATTTAATAATTAATTTATTTTTTAATAAATATATTAACCGATTTTTATTAGAAGGTCAAATAATTGAATTAATTTGAACTATTTTACCTGCCATTACATTAATTTTTATTGCACTTCCTTCTTTGCGATTACTCTACTTATTAGATGAACTAAATAACCCATTAATTACATTAAAATCAATTGGAACCAATTAAAACCAATGATACTGAAGTTATGAATATTCAGACTTTAATAATGTAGAATTTGATTCCTATATAATTCAAAATAATGAAAACTCTAATTTTCAACTTCTTGATGTAGATAATCGTATTATTTTACCAATAAATAATCAAATTCGTATTTTAGTCACAGCTACAGACGTTATCCATTCATGAACAATCCCTTCATTAGGAGTGAAAATTGATGCTAACCCAGGACGTTTAAATCAAACTAGTTTTTTTATTAATCGCCCTGGAATTTATTATGGACAATGTTCTGAAATTTGTGGTGCAAATCATAGATTTATACCTATTGTTGTAGAAAGAATCTCTATAAAAAATTTTATTAATTGAATTAATAATTATTCATTAGATGACTGAAAGCAAGTTCTGGTCTCTTAAACCATCTTATAGTAAATTAGCAATTACTTCTAATTAGTTAATTAATAACATAAATATGTCAAATTTAAATTATTACCTATAATGTAATATTCTTTTATCCCACAAATAATACCTATTAATTGAATAATATCTCTAATATTTTTCATTTCCATTTTTATTATTTTTATAATCATAAATTATTTTACTTTTAATTATAAAATCAATCTACAAAATTATAAAATTAATCACAAAAATTATTGAAAATGATAAACAATCTTTTTTCAATTTTTGATCCTTCAACAAATTTATTTTACTTTCCTTTTAACTGAATAGGAACATTTCTAGGTTTAATATTTATCCCTTTATCTTTTTGATTTATCCCAAATCGTCATTACATATTATGAAATTTCATTTCCAATAAACTTCATAATGAATTTGAAACATTATTAGGCCCTAATAGTATTAATGGGTCTACTTTTATTTTTATCTCATTGTTTTTTTTTATCCTATTAAATCATTTTTTAGGCCTATTCCCATATATTTTTACAAGAACTAGTCGGAATATTAACTTTTGTTACAGGATTAGTAAAATGATTTCATAATTTTAATATAAATTTACTATTTATTGGGTATTTAATTGTATTATTAACTATGTACCAATGATGACGAGATATTTGTCGAGAAGGAACTCTTCAAGGAAAACAAACTATAATAGTGTCTAAAGATTTACGATGAGGAATAATTTTATTTATTATTACTGAAATTTTTTTTTTAATTTCCTTTTTTTGAGCTTTTTTTCATAGAAGATTATCCCCTAATATTGAAATTGGATCTAATTGACCCCCAACTAATATTATCCCTTTTAATCCTTTTCAAATTCCTTTACTAAATACTATTATTCTTATTACATCAGGAAGTACTGTAACTTGAGCTCATCATGCTTTAATAGAAAATAATTACACCCAAACTACTCAAAGCTTATTTTTAACAATTTTTTTAGGATTTTACTTTACAATCCTTCAAGCTTATGAATAAATTGAAGCCTCATTTTCAATCGCAGACAGAATTTATGGATCAACTTTTTTTATAGCTACAGGATTTCATGGGTTACATGTAATCATTGGAACAATCTTTTTATTAACATGTCTTATACGACACATTAACTTTTATTTTTCAAGACATCACCATTTTGAATTTGAAGCAGCAGCATGATATTGACATTTTGTAGATGTAGTTTGATTATTTCTTTATATCTCAATTTATTGATGAGGAAATTAATTATTTATATAATATATTTAGTATATTTGACTTCCAATCAAAAAGTTTAATAATTTTAATGTAAATAATTTTATTAATATTTTCTATTTCTTTAATTATAATAATAGTTGCAAATATTTTTATAATAATTTCTTTTTTAATTTCAAAAAAATCTTTTATAGACCGAGAAAAATGTTCCCCATTTGAATGCGGATTTGACCCTAAATCTTTAGCTCGTATTCCTTTTTCTTTACATTTTTTCTTAATCACAATAATTTTTTTAATTTTTGATGTAGAAATCGCTTTAATTTTTCCTATCATTCCTACATTTAAATTAGTCAATTTCATAACTTGATCTAAAATTATTTTTTTTTATTATTATATTATTATTAGGCCTTTATCATTAATGAAATCAAAATATATTAAATTGATCCAATTAGGATTATAGTTTAATTTAAAACATTTGATTTGCATTCAAAAAATATTAACTTTAATTTATCTTAAACAAGAAGCAATTTGCATTTAATTTCGACTTAAAAGATAGAGTTGATAACTCCTTGTTTGTATTAATTGAAACCAAAATAGAGGTATATCACTGTTAATGATAAAATTGAATAAAAATTCCAATTTAGAAATATATTATAATTAAGCTGCTAACTTAATGCCTAGTGATTAATATCATTAATATTTCTTATTTTATATTTATATAGTTTAAAATTAAAACATTACATTTTCATTGTAAAAATAAAAAAAAAAATTATAAATATTTAAAGATTAATAAATCACCTTAATATCTTCAATATTATGCTCTAAATTAAGCTATTTAAATTAAATTATTATAATAATTATTAATAATATTCATATAACAAATCTAAATAAATAAATTTTAAAATTATTTATCTGATAAATATAATAAATTAAAGAATTATTTTCAATAATATTATATAAACCTTGACCTCTGTATAACTCTCTTCACCCTAAATCAATATTTTTATATAAATTTTGACCTATATTTAAAAAATAATAATTTAAACCATAAGTTGATAACATTGGTAAAAATCACATAGTAACAAAAAAATATATAATCTTATAAGTATATAAAAATTTATTCATAGAATAAATTTTTATACAACTAATTAAATAACCTATAACAAACCCAAATAAAGTAACATAAATTACCATTATTTTTAAAGAAAAAGGTAAATAAATTATATAAGGGTAACAAAAAATTATTCATCCTAATATACTCCCCGAAATTAATCTTATAAATAATAAAACCATTATTCTTTTTAATATAACATGATCCTCGTCATAAAAATTATAAACTATACTAAAAAAGTATAAAAATATACTAATAAATTATAATCATTAATTATTAAATATATTAATAAACGAATAGTATAAAATATAGTTAAAGCAGTTGAAAAATAGTATAAAAAAAAATTAATAAATTTAAATTTCTTATTCTAACCATCTCTAAAATAATATCCTTAGAATAAAATCCAGCCAAAAAAGGAATCCCACATAAAGCTAAATTTGAAATATTTATACATAAAGAAGTTATAGGAACATAAAATGTAATCCCCCCTATTATTCGAATATCTTGGTTATCATTTATTATATGAATAATCACCCCTGCACATATAAACTAAATAAACAACACATATAAACAATAAAGCTTTAAATATAGCATGAGTTAATAAGTGATAAAAAGCTAAATCACTAAATCCTTTTCTTAAAATTCTTATTATCAATCCTAATTGTCTTAATGTAGATGAAGCAATAATTTTTTTTAAACCAAATTCATAATTAGCACAAATTCCGGATATTAATATTGTTAATCCAGATAATAGTAATAAAAATTTTAAAAAAATTATATCAACTAATAAATTATTAAATCTGTCACTAATGTTGAAGAATGGACTAAAGCAGAAACAGGGGTAGGAGCTGCTATAGCAGCAGGTAATCATGATCTAAAAGGAATTTGAGCTCTCTTAGTTATAGCTGCAATAATAATTAATAATCTAATAAATTTAATAGAAAAATCATTTCTTATAAAATTTAAATAAAAAATTTAATTTCATCTTCCATAATTTACTATCCAAGAAATCAATAATAAAATTATTACATCCCCAATACGATTTGATAAAGCAGTTAATATTCCAGCATTATAAGATTTAATATTCTGATAATAAATTACTAAACAATAAGAAAGTAATTAAAACATAAAGAATATTTTTTAATGACTTAAAATGATTTCATCATATTTTTGGTTCCACAAACCAATATTTTTATTAAATTATTTAAGTAAAATCAAATTATTCCATAATCAATCTTTAAAATTAAAATATTTAAAGGTAATCAATGTAAAAATAATATTAAATGTTCCCGTGAAGTTCCTCTATAGAATCTATAAATTCTTATATTATATTTACCATGCTGAGAGTAAGAGTATAAATATAAGCAATACCCGGCTCTAAAAAAAGAAATTAATATCAATATAACTATTCTCAATCAAGATCTCTGACTAATCTATTAATTAAACTAATTTCACCTATTAAATTTAGGGAAGGAGGAGCTGCTATATTAGAAGATATTAACAAAAATCATCATAATCTTATTGAAGGCATGAAATTTATTATCCCCTTATTAATAAATATTCTTCGGCTATTTAATCGTTCATAATTAATATTAGATAAACAAAATATCCCAGATGAGCATAATCCGTGTCCAATTATTAAAATATAAGATCCTATATAACCTCAATAATTTATTGTTATTAAACCCCCAATAACTAATCTTATATGAGCGACAGAAGAATAAGCAATTAAAGATTTTATATCAATTTGACAAAAACATTTTAATCTAATATAAAATCCCCCAATTAATCTTACGACAACTCAAATATAACCATAATTAAAATTTATTTTTTGTAAAATCACTATAATCCGTAAAAGTCCATAGCCCCCTAATTTTAACATAATAGCAGCTAAAATTATCGACCCCGAAATTGGGGCCTCAACATAAGCTTTTGGTAGTCATAAATGAACAAAATATATAGGCATTTTGATTAAAAAAGCAAAAATTAAACTTAAATATAATAAAATTAAATTATAATCATAATATTTTATTATATAAATTTATTATAAAATTTATTTCTTTGTAAATATAAAAAAATCAAATAAAGAAGCAAATAAAGTGTAAAATAATAATCCTGCTTGAATTCGTTCAGGTTGGTACCCAATAATTAACATAAAAGTAGGAATTAATCTCCCCTCAAAAAATAAATAAAATATAAATAAATTTATAGTTGTAAAGGTTAAATATAATATTAATATCAAAAAGATAATATTAAATAAAAATAAAGAACTAAAAAAATTTGTTTTATTTAATCTTTCGCTAGCTATAATTATTAAAAATGTAATTCCAATTCTTAATAAAATTAAACCATAAGAAATGATATCACACCCAAATATATAACTTAAATTGCAAAAATTTATAATTGAAATTCTTCTATTTATAAATAATAATATCATAAATATAAAAATAAATTGAACCAATCAAAATATATTTTGATTTAAACATAAAGGTATTATAAAAATTATAATTATTAAATATTTTATCATTAAATAAAAAATTTGAAAATAATCATTTCCATAAATACGAATTATTGACACTAAAATTGATAATCCTAAAGCCCTAAATGATAGTTAATTATTAAAAAAAAAAAAATATATATATATATATATATATATATATATATATATATATATATATATATATATATATATATATATATATATATATATATATATATATATATATATATATATATATATATATAGATATATATATATATATATATATATATATATATATATATATATATATATATATATATATATATATATATATACAGGAGTGACCGGACCTCGAGACATTGTGGCTGTTGGTCACAACGTAGTAGACGTACTCACAATAATGACACGACTTACTATCGATACGCTTTTATTAACATATTCCGAACTCAATTAAACAAGATATTCAGTAAATACAATGTCTACACTGACTTTAGAGCTAACGGTTTTGTCCAAAAAAATGACATACGTTCCGATCGCCATGACACCTGACAACTCCATTCGGTGCTAACCGCAACATCATCAGGCATCATAAATCAAAATATTTTTATAATAGATAACATTCGCTGTTAAATAAAACTATTTTTTCAATAAATAACAATTAAAATCTCTTATGCGCCGTTATATTTGTACCGTTTTATTTGTTTACCAAATGTCCATAGCGCGATGTAGGACTCGTTGCTATTTTGTAAAGACAATTATCACCATATCAAAATAACTTATACTACCTTGTGCAATAAAAAAAAATGAAAATCTCATTTCATCTTATTTTTTCTTTAGAGGAAAAAGTTCAATTAGTCTATGGGTGTGATAAAGAGGAGAACATATGTAAAAAGTGGGGTCAACATAGTACTGGGAATACGCGCAGCAGCGGATGCGGCCGTCCTTGATCAGGGAACGATTACGAGCACTCCATTCATGAAACGACGCTTCCGAGGCCGACGTGACGTCACCGACTTCGACGTGACGTACCGCCGCAGCGCTCTAATCCTGACTGCTAGCGAGCTCGGGAGCTACTTACTTATTTATCCAAAACTTTACTTACTTATTTATAAATATATCTACATATATATATATATATATATATATATATATATATATATATATATATATATATATATATATATATATATATATATATATATATATATATATATATATATATATATATATATATATATATATATATATATATATATATATATATTATATATATATATATATATATATAATATATATATATATATATATATATATATATATATATATATATATATACCACCCACTAGTATATATAATTAGTTTATATAGTTAATTCTAGTTGTTAAAAAAATAAAATAACATTTGTTAACAATTTATATAAGGTTAATTAAACTTATTTTAAATTATCAAAATATTTTAAAGAATTTTAAAACAACCTTACAACAGATATGCGAATATCTCGTAGTCTGCTAGTCTAATATGTACTTTTATTAAATTACATGAACGTTAACGTCATATATACATAATAATATGTATGAAATACCTTTCCTTTCTTCTAAGAAGACATTCTATGTATATCTAATAATAATAAATAAGTGTATCTCATACAATTTATTTTGTGTAAGAAAGTCATAATATAATTAAAATAGTATTTACTTTTTTATATTATTACATAATTAATTTTTAATTTATTTAAATAAAATGATATATAAATATTATCTGTAACAAAAAATTAAACTTTGGAATAAACGAATCTAACGCCATCTTAATAACTAATCAAATACATTTAAAATATATTATATTATAAATAATAAATAACTTAAAATATAAAAAATATATACAAAAATAATTCACATTTTATATAATATAAATATGTACTATTTTTTAAATTACAAGCTAAAAGTTATTAAAAATTGTATAATTGATTTTATTACTTACAATATGTAACGTATACTTTCTACAGTCAAATCAAATATTAATATTATAAAATAACTACAATTATCTGTACAACTTTAGAACATTTTGTTATTAATAATTTTTTTCTAAAAAATATATTTCACATAAAAATTAACATAAGTTTTAACAAAAAACAAGAAAGATGATTTATGGCATGTACATTATTTGTCCAAGCGATAAGTCTCTTTCGCGCTCTCAAATAAGGCCTAATTTGGCATGAGTATAACAACAATGGCGATATAAATATAAGGCAGAAGAAAATGTCTTTTAGCGTGATGAATATTCACTCGGTGCCGGAGAGCGTTAAGAAGTGGTTGTGTCATATAGTAGATGGAGAATAAAGAGAGAGAGAGAGCAGAATTAGCGACTCGAGTTTAATGTCTTTAAATGTGCATTGTTTATTGTGACGAGATGTGGAGGTGCCATGCCGTGTGAGTAATCATTGTTATATTCAACCTTTTTTATACATTTCATATATATTTGACTTCTAATTAGTATTTTCTTTAATAACTTTTTATTTAGATTATTTATAATGTCTAAACTACAATAATTTATTAATTTAGATTTAGAATTTTATTAAATTTTCCCATGTAAAATGTTTAATCATTATCAATTTGTCCGCCATGTTGTTTGGCGGTGTCTTATTCTTATATTAATTTTAAGAAAGATTAATACAGAATTTAATTAACTTTACGATTTTCTGAAGTATACCTACCTATTAAATTTTACGTAGATCATTTCAATAGACTTCAAATAATATTGAAGAATAGGTTCTTGTACCTATCGTTCATTGAATACAAAAGGGTCACAAATAAAAAAATCTAAAAACTGTTTTATTTCAAATATGAAGACAAAATCTACTTAAATATTTAGTTAAGAAGACGCTTTTCATTTTTTTCGTACCCTCACAATTTTAAAAAAAAACCCCTATTTTTTCTATTTTTAATGTTTAAAAGGGGCCTTTTACATTTGGGACTATTTCCCAAACGTTTGGGAAAAA
>JAXRJS010000210.1:0-19396 GCA_037127375.1 Dione juno | reverse complement strand
GGTGAAAGCTTGACGGCCCAACATAGACCATGTTGTCATCTTGTCATGGATTATGTCGTTACCCCGATAAAGAAATTAGCCGAGACGCGTAAGTCTAAGATCAAGTGGTGGTTGCTGAAGACTGCATTTAAGGAGTGGCAGCGTTCCAACTCTCCTGAAGACAGACTGGAGTACATAGCAGCGAAACGTGCCAGCAAAAGAGCTGTAGCCAGAGCTCGCAGTGAAAGTTTATTACCGCTATATGGTAAACTTGAAACTGTGGAGGGGCAGAAGCTCATCTACAAATTAGCACATGCTCGGGATAAAGCGACGCAAGATATCACAAAATGACTTTGCGTCAGAGATTCCCAGGGCAAGCTGCTTTGTAGTCATGCTTCTGTGAAGGAGAGGTGGAGAAGTTACTTCTTGGAGCTGCTGAATACTCAGCATCCGAGTAGTATTCCGTCTGAACCACCTCCTAACCTGGGACTTATTCCTCCAATAACCCTTGATGAAACTCGGAATTGTCTTCGACGCATGAAGAACGGTAAGGCGGTGGGACCTGACGATATTCCGATCGAAGCGTGGAAATCGTTGGGCTTTCGTGGTGTGCTCATGCTTACTGATCTTTTTAACCGCATTTTGAACACTGGGACGATGCCACGTCAATCGCGGTACAGTTTTATTACCCCTATTTACAAAGGAAGGGGCAGTGTTCAAGATTGCGTTAGTTATAGGGGCATTAAGATTATGAGTCACACCATGAAGCTCTTCGAACGCGTGATCGTATCGATCGATCGTATGCGTAATATATATGTATATATATATATATATATATATATATATATATATATATATATATATATATATATATATATATATATATATATATATATATATATATATATATATATATATATATATATATATATATATATATATATATATATATATATATATATATATATATATATATATATATATATATATATATGCAAACAATAATTAGTATGAAGCAAAAAACCTTTTTTCCTTCAATTTCTGACCTAATATGGATTATAGCAAGAGCACAATATATCCATACTTCATATAACTAACCATAACTTACTAACCAGCAACTTCCTATATAAATCAAATTTAAATAAACTTCGTATGACAGATAAGTACTATGCTTATTAAGATGCGTTCCCAAGTCTGTCTGGCACTGCTCCTGCTCTGCTCCTGCTCTGGCGTTAACAAGTTCCTATGAATTTACTAAAGTGTCGCAATTGTCGCCAGTTTTTTTAAAGATTTACATGGGTTGTATTTATGGGTTATATAGCTGAAATCTTCTAAGCTGAAGAGCTTCTTTTATGTAAACTTCTAATATAAAAACAATGATAAAAGAAAGAAGAAGAGCGTTACAAAAGGATTGGTGGTAGACGAGCAAAGTTAGCAGAATGTAAAGTCTCCCTCATTATTTCTAATCTAAGGATAAACTTCTACAATAAGATCCAACCCACTACACTCAAACAGATCTAATAATTGTCTAATGAGCCTTACAGGTTATCAATACGTTTGTATGGAAAAAAATAGTGTTCGCTTAGCTAGATTTCCCGTAACTTGTTTACTGCAATCCATCAAATCCAAGAATTGTAACAGTAAGAAATGTAAAACGAAGAGTCATTTTTCATCCATTGTTTTAGTTCATGTTAGTTTTAATATTAAAATAATTATTCACTCTTGTTTTCTCACATCGAGCAAGTAGTCACCATTTTAGTTAATAATTTAAATTGTAATTTTTAATAAAATATTTTAAAGATTTGGTTTCTTTTGGATCCTACGCTGCCTCCGTACTTAATTCTCTGATATTTGTATTATTTAACAATAAATAACAAGTCTCTACTCTAATCTCAGTCTCTACTACTTCGAACTGAGCTACTATGAGCTATTTCCCTTTTACTTCCGTTTACTAAGGTAATGAACGTATATCGATCGTATGAAAAGCTGGCCTTTTTTTCAGTTTTTGTGCTTACATGGAACTCATAATACGATTTACTCTAGAGGACTGGACAAAGTGGTTATTCGCCTCTTATATTCAGCACATGGCAGAACTATTCCAGAAGATGGAATTTTTGGAACAGAAGATGGAGCTTTTTATTCGGATTAAAGGTCAATCGTAGAAAAATAAACATTTTGACTGTGGCGTTCACCAACAATAGCTCGCTAAAAACGACTCATATAACAAACTTTTAAATAGTCTTACATCATAACCTTTCGTATATTAATGAACAAGAAAAAAAACAGCACTAAGACTACTAACACCCGACTGGTTCGAACTGGAATTTCCCCAATGACAACCTGCATTCTGGAGTTTTTGGCCACATCTTCAGGAATGGAAATGACTCCATTGAACAGTTCATGGTGCCCAGTAAAGTACCAAGACGTACGGTAGATCTCCCATGAAAACGAAATTGTGGCTAGAATAATAAAAAAAAAGCAACTCCATTATAACCATGACAGTTCCGCCAAGATGACAAAGAAGAGGTAGAAATTTATATACATGTATTGATGTACCCACCATACTCGCAATCAGAGCCAACTCGCGGGCACTTAAAATGTGTCTTATGTCATACACACCTCTTAATTCATTTCATTCCAACATTCGAGAGAAGCAATTTAGTTAAAAGCTATTTATTACCGATAAATAAATTGGAAAATCAATTTAGCAATGAATTAGATACAACTACAGACAACCCCTTTGTGTTCCATCTAAGTGTAAACTGGCAATATGAAACATCGATATTTGTTGAACAGTATTGTAGTTTGTGTAGTATTTGTGTAATCGATTATCGAAGTTACTTGAATTTGTGAAGTCAATCGAAAATTAGTGATAGGTAAGATTAGACCTAGATAGTAATTAGTGATAGTGGAAAAATATATATATATATATATATATATATATATATATATATATATATATATATATATATATATATATATATATATATATATATATATATATATATATATATATATATATATATATATATATATATATATATATATATATATATATATATATATATATATATATATATATATAATATCTATATAATATATATATATATATATATATATATATATATATATATCTATATATATATATATATATATACTATATATATATATATACTATATATATATATAGATACAATTAGATTAGATATCTAGTGACCAGCGAGACTACTTATTTAAAAAAGAATGGCGGAACTCAACGTCGCGCTTTTTGCTTTGTTACCAGAGCGAAGAAAATAAAATCATTCATTCTCCTCGAGACGGAATCCAACCCACAAACCGTCGCGTTTACAGGCAGGGGCTATGCCTCTGTGCCACGACGGTCCTCTGTTTTGTTATTGATGGTTTGTCTGTGGGTGTGTTAAAAAGTGGGGTCAACACAGGGAACGATTACGAGCACTTCATACATGAAACGACGCATCCGACGCCGACGTGACGTCACCGACTTGGACGTGACGTCACCGCCGCAGCGCTCTAATCCTGACTGCTACCGAGCTCGGGAGCTCACTGCTTGAAGTGAACCCGAGGGTTCCGTCTGAATGAACCAAGTTTGACCAGATTGGCGACTGACTTGTTTTAAGGCGGCGGACCCCGAGGTGGGGTTGAGTCTACTTGTGAGAAAGACTCGTCCACTACATGTCTATAGAGCGATTTAAGACTTTAAAAAAACAGAAAGGTTTTATTAATATATATAGGTTTTATTGATATAACATCAACGTTCTAAATCGCGCTATGAATATTTAGTGGATAAGTATCTATATATAGTAGTGACTGAACTATCGTGGGGACCGCCGCCTTGAGACAAGCCAGTCGCGCTAATCTAGTTAAATTTTGCAACCGCGCCCCGAACAGTTTGGATTTCGCAGTGGTCATTCGACCACTTTGCAACTAGCACGCGTCCTCCACTTCGCAGCGGCCGCCATGAACAGGAAGGAGAAGGCAGCAGCGATCTTCCTGGACGTGTCGAAGGCGTTCGACAGGGTGTGGCACCCCGGATTGCTCCACAAAGTGATCCGGGCGGGCACTCCCCATCACCTGGTGAGGGTTCTGGCCGAATTCCTCCGCGGCAGAACCTTCCGGGTTAGAGTGGACCACGCTCTATCCAGCAGCCATCCCATCGCAGCAGGGGTCCCCCAGGGTAGTACCATCTCTCCTACCCTGTATTCCATGTACACCAATGACATCGCAGTTCACGACAATGTCACACTGGCCCTCTATGCCGATGACATTGCGTTCCTGGCTAAGTCCCTGAACCTCACCCACGCGGCTCTCAAACTCCAGCGTGCCCTCGACCTGCTACCGGACTGGTTTGCGGAGTGGAGGCTCACGATTAACGTGGCCAAGACCCAAGCGATTGCGTTTGGGCTCCACAAGCTGCCTCCTCCGCTTGTTCTCCAGGGTGAACAGGTCAAATGGTCCCGCCAAGTCACCTACCTGGGCGTCTCCATAGAAAGGAAACTTTCCATGTCGGCCCAGGTAGCCAAAGCCAGGAACGCAGCGCGAGCTGCACTGGCCCTGCTGCGTCCCTTATTCCGATCCCGCCTTCCCCTCCGCACCAGGCTGGGGTTGTACAAAACGTATGTCAGACCCCATCTGACGTACGCGTCCCCAGCTTGGTACTCCCTCACGAGACCTAGTCTTCGGAAGGTCCTTGAGACGGTGCAAAATGTGGCTCTCCGACGAGTCGTCCAGGCTCATAGATACGTGAGGAACGCTACCATTCAGCGCGACCTCCGTATCGAAAGCCTAGAGAGTCACATCACCCAGCTAGCTGCCCGCGTCTACCACGGAGCCGACGCCTCGGATTACCCTCACATCCTAGACATCGCTCCGTGGCACTCCCCTCCGCCGGACGCCCGAAGACTACCTCGAGACATCCTTCCCCCTCCTTCTGATTCCTGAGCTGCTACCAAGGTCGCTGGTCGCCTAGGCTGAGCCTCCCTGGGATCACCTGAGGGTCTCATTCGGCCGGGCTGACCGCCCGGGTAGCGCATAGCTCACTCTTTTCGTCCAGTCCTTCTAAATCTTGTCCCTCTTAAGGACATTTTACCTCGGGCCAAACGCCCAACCCAAGGACCCGCCCATGTTCATGGGCGGCGGAAGAGCCTAACGGCAAAAGGGCACTGCCCTGAAGCCGTTTTCCTCTCCCCCCTCGGGGGTCGAGAGAAAGAATACATCAGTTTCAGTTAAATTTTGGCTCGTTCAGACGGAATCTTTAAATCTGGGCTAATGAAAGGTTTATTCTCCGCAGTGAGCTCTCCTTGAGCTCGCTAGCACACCGATTCCCTCACTGCGGCGCTGATGTCACGTCGGCGTCGGGAGCGTTGTATGGAGCGATTCTAATCGTTCCCTGCGGCCGCATCCGCTGCTGCGTCGTCGCAGTATTGTGATGACCCCAATTTTCAGTATTTTTGCTTAGAGCGTCAGTACAGCATATCCTGTACAGCAGGGTACGCAGGGTACGCAGGGTACGCAGGGTAACACAAAATGCCTCGATAGGCAGAAAGCGATGAACAGAGTGTCCTAACACTAGGTTTTTACAGTTCCTACGGTTCCCTCTGCCTAACCTGCCAGGTGCGGGATACAGCGTGAAGCTAATTTTTTTTCACATACTAATTATTATTTTTTTCTTCAAAGAAAAGTTTGATTGAATGAGATGTTTATTTTTTAAATAAGTAGTCTCGCTGGTCACTAGATATCTAATCTAATTGTATCTATATATATATATATATATATATATATATATATATATATATATATATATATATATATATATATATATATATATATATATATATATATATATATATATATATATATATATATATATATATATATATATATATATATATATATATATATATATATAATATATATATATATATATATATATATATATATATATATATATATATATATATATATATATATATATATATATATATATATATATATATATATATATATATATATATATATATATAACGCTAAGAATTAAACAAGCAAAGTATAAAGAGGAAGTTACAAATTACTATAAATTACAACTAAATAAAAGGAAATAACTGAGTACTTAAGAAGATTAAGACAAAACAGAACTAAGTGATCGTTAGGAATTAAACAAGTAAAGTATAAGCAAAGATGTTACTTCTTCACAAGTCTCCTCATGCGGACAACTTGTTTTGCAGCAGCAGCTGACTTGACCGTTGTGGAGGCTGAGGTTCCTTGACTTTGAGCTTCGGAAATGTTGGATATGTTATCAAGTTCAGCACATTGGGCTATACTGTGGCGCTTCCCGTCCGGGCCAACAACAATGATGAAACCGTCTTTGGTCCAACATTTAGAAAATCCAAAGCGCTGTCTTGCAGTCATGAAAGTTTCGTGTCGGGGCTTGGTCAAAAACTCAGAAAGAGTGATTCCTGTATTCTTTAGAGATGACTTAGAGTACCAAATTTGATTTCTTAAAGACAGATCTCTGAACTTGACAAGAATGGGTCTAGACTTCCCTGGTGTGATTTTGCCAAGGCGCTGGCATCTACTAATAGAATCTGTATTCAGACCTGTTACTTTAAGATGTTCAGCCAACACCTGTAATACTTGAGAGGGTGTGTCGTCATTCTTATGTTCACCAACACCATGCATCAACAGAATTTTTCTTCTGCTTCGCATTTCCAAGTTATCACACTGCTTGGTAAGAAGCTGGACCTGGAGGTGAAACCCTTCAAGTGCATTTAATACAAAGGCTCGAAAAGTGTTGAACTGTACTGTTATATTTGTAGTCGGACTTGCAGCGCTGTTCATAGAGTTTAAATTTTTTTTGAAATTCAGCCATTTGTGTATTAAAATGCTGTGTTAGCTCAGCAATTGAGTGCTTAATTGACTCCATGGTGTTATAAACTTGACTCACAGGTGCTCCGAGGTTATGTATGTCACTTGTTATTATGTAAATCTTATAGAGTGGTGGATATGATTATGGTAATTACACTGCTGGCAGGTTTAACTGTTTAGCACATAACTTTTATATATCAAATAACTAGTAAAAATTATTTTAAAAATAAATAAACAAAGAATGCTCTTAAATCAGCTGTTGTATTTTCTGCACCTACCCACAATGATTACCTATAACACCTTACCTATAATTTATTATACAATTAGAATATTTTTATTTGGTGTATATTATCTTTCATCTGAATGTATGTATTGTAACAATTGTAGGTTGGTCTCATAAATAAATAAATAAGAAACAGTTGCCTTGTATGTCTAAATGCCAAGCAGGAAATGTCAATAAAGCTTGCTGCCAATTTTCATTTCTCAAGGTCGACGAAAAGTACCCTGTAGGTCTCGAATACGCGGCATTGTAGTATCATCCCATAGCAGGTTTTACCTTTATATGACTATTCGTATGATTTTTTTATTTGAAAAAATGATCTACATTAGCATTAGACAAGGCCTGTAATGAAAAATAAATACATTTTATGTTAAAAAATTTTCACTGTTTTATTGGACTCTTATTTACTAGCTTTACATTTTTATTTATCAAGCCTTGTTATCATATTTCTACCCCTAACCCTACACAGAGTCTCAATACATACACACAAGCTTAAGCGTAAGTTAGGAACCAAGTTTTGATTACCTACAGGTGTGAATTGGCATCCCGCTATCAGAGCTCCTACATTCAAGACGAGGAGGTCCTCAACTCGATGTGTAGTACAGTAGCTGAGGATAACAAAAATGTCAACCGTTAGCATTTCTAAGTAACAATAGATAAAAAACGAATGTAAAGATAATTGTAACAATTTCTTACGATCAATATTTATTCTATACCAACAGAATATAAATATAAATAAGTATACTTATTATTGAATATACGAAAATAAAATAATGACACGTCAAAAACGGGAACAGACTAAGTGTCTATAGTGTAATTAATTAATTATCGTGGACATCGGAGTTGTGTGTTACGTGTTTGGTGGAATGTCGTATCATTCATAGTGTATGAATAAGCTAAGTTCGTTAAACCAAGATTACTTTGATGAAATATTTAAATTCATCTGCAGCACAGGATTTAATGTAATCCCAATACTGAAATGTCAGTAGATGTTATGACGGGATTTGTGTAATCTGTGTTATGTCAGAAGGACGTCAGGTTATCAAGGTATCAGCCCATAAGACTTCTATGCAACCTGAGCTGAGCCTGACCTTGAAGTCACAGGCTCTCTTACGTCCTGTCACATGTTTTGTGTGCAGCAAAGCAGGACACATGGTATCAGCCGGCCCAGAGCGGAAGAAGATTAATGAGCAACCTTCATTTAAAGAAGTACGCCTGTGCGAATACAGACCGGCAGTTGGCATTCCACTACATCCTCTAGTGGGCCCGTTTCTTATTGTTTGTTATTCGTTAATTAACCTTAACCGACAAATTGTCGGGCATTACACGTAATAAGCTGGTGCACCTTACAATTATAGGACAAAATAATGTAGTAAAATGTAATCTTCAAATTCTAAACTCCATCAAAATTCCCAATATATCATTAGAGGTGTATTTCATGTAGTACCTGACGTATCAGTTAGTGAATCAGCTATACTTGGAAGGGATTTTTTAGAACAAACAAACGTTACTGTGATAATTACCAATGAAAATAATTTATTCTCGCTACGCCATGAGCTTGATTTAGTTGAGAAAGTATAATAACATAATCTTAATAATATTAATACTGATTTAGAAGGTGAGGGTAGGGTAGCCCTTTTAAAAGAGAATCAGGATTTTTATATATTCGTAATTGTAAATTAGTGAAATATGAAATATATTATTTAAGTTATGCAGTAGGTTGAGGTAAAGTATCACCAATCCTGGAAAGATATAAGCAGTAGGTAGACGCTCATGCTTACAAAATTTGCGTTTGGTGCCAGGTTGCCAGTGAGTAAGTAGAAGCTAACATGTAAATTAACGACTATGAGGAGTTAGCCGAGACAGCGGATCAGGGTCATATAGATGAGATGGTATTTCTGGATGATAATAGTGATACTCTAATAATCTCATTGTCTATTTCGCATACGTTCACCGCTAGGTCCGCTAACATCATAGAGTAATCACCATAGAGTAATCATTAATTAATATAATTATTTAATAATTTAATTAAATAATTGCTATAACTTTTTGTGCACAAAAAAAATTAATTTTAGAACTAAAGACGCACCAGACACTGACCAAAGCTTTAAATCTTTATGACCAAAGCATAAATGATAAAAACTTAACGTTTTAATTTTTACTGTTTCTCAGCTTTTTTAGCTTTTTCAATGTTTTCTTGTCATTTTTTTCTTTTTTTCAAGAAAATTTTGAAATTATTGAGTTGTGGAGTTATTAAAATCTAATTCTAAAATATTATCTTCTAAATTAATTAAACTGCTTTTTTCTTAAAATCGGATTTTATTACACTTCTCGCTACTTCATTTCCTTTATGTTTTTCATCTTCATGAATTTTTTTAAAATCTTCCCATCTTAATTTATTTTTATAACTGAATTGTGAATATCTAAAGTATCTTCTACTAAAGATTTGCTATTTAAAATTAATTCTGATTTTAAAGATAAATCAGTTATTAAATTTTCTAATTCTTTTTTAATGTGTTAATTTTGTTTGTCTTTGACTTTTTATGCTTTATCTACAATATTTTTTTATTTTTTTATCAGAAAAGATTTAGTTTTTTTTTTAATTTCATGTTTAATTTCAAATGGACAGTAATTAAATAATTTATCTTTTTTTAATTGTACAACAAGAAAAATTATACCAAGTAAATATTTTATAAAATCAGAAAAATCGTTCATAATTTTTTCAAAAATTAAAATCAAATTCTACTGGATTAAAAACGTATTGTGTATTTTTTACTATATGAAATACTATGAAATCAATTATACAATTATTTAATCAATTATAGCTTTTAATAAACAAAACAATACATATTTGTATTACATAAAATGTGAATTATTTTTTGTATATATTTTATTCAATTTAAGTTACTTTTTTTATTTATAATGTTTTTGAATAATTATTAAATAGTTTTGTCAATAGATGGCGTTAGCTTGCGTCTGTTCCAAAACAATATATTTGTTGCACATATTTATATACAATTTTATTAACATAAATTAATAACTACAACTTCTTATATCAATATAGAATATATTTAAAAATTAAAACGAAGACATAACCGGGTTGTTAATGTTTTTATTAACTATATAAAATAAACAAATACAATTTTATTTTAATTATTATTTTCTTTCACAAAATAAATTGTATGAGGCACACTTATTTATTTAAATATTTTGAAACTATCTCTCTCTCCAAAGATGACGTTAATATTAATGTAATTAAACAAAAGTACATATTAGGCTATCGATATTCTCAAATTCTACTAAACTATATTAAAATTCTTTCAAATATTATGATCATTTTATTTTGGGGAGACGTCGTCTCGTCTACAGAGAATAAAAATGATAAATGTGGTAGTTCAGAATGGTATGGTTGGGGGTGATGGGGTGGTTATGGACCGACGGGCCCCACCAGGCCGAGGCGCAGACTTGCCGTAACATAAGAGGGGCCGCGTCACCTATTACGGCCACGACGGTGTATCTTTGGGATGAGTGTAACCTCCCGTTGTAGTGACTGTTGGCTACAGTGGTGGGATCATCGGGGTCTAGAAAGACGATGTTATAGGTGTGGATGGGAAGTTAACTTGGACGCTTCGGCAATGAGGGGATTGTAGTGGGAGTTTGCGTGCTCGTAGTAGCGCTTGGCTAAGCCTTTTCCAACAAGCAACAATTAAAAACTCTAATGTAACAACACATGTATAAGAACTTGTTTACCAAATGTCCATAGCGCGATGTAGGACTCCTTGCTATTATATAAAGACAATGATCACCATTTCAAAAATAACAGTTAATTTATTTATTATTAATTAATATCAAATATCACACAGCGCGGCGCTGAGCTCCGCCACTCTACTGACTGCTACCTTGTGCAATATATATATATATATATATATATATATATATATATATATATATATATATATATATATATATATATATATATATATATATATATATATATATATATATATATATATATATATATATATATATATATATATATATATATATATATATATATATATATATATATATATATATATATATATTATTGCACAAGGTAGCAGTCAGTAGAGTGGCGGAGCTCAGCGCCGCGCTGTGTGATATTTGATATTAATTAATAATAAATAAATTAACTGTTATTTTTGAAATGGTGATCATTGTCTTTATATAATAGCAACGAGTCCTACATCGCGCTATGGACATTTGGTAAACAAGTTCTTATACATGTGTTGTTACATTAGAGTTTTTAATTGTTGCTTGTTGGAAAAGGCTTAGCCAAGCGCTACTACGAGCACGCAAACTCCCACTACAATCCCCTCATTGCCGAAGCGTCCAAGTTAACTTCCCATCCACACCTATAACATCGTCTTTCTAGACCCCGATGATCCCACCACTGTAGCCAACAGTCACTACAACGGGAGGTTACACTCATCCTAAAGATACACCGTCGTGGCCGTAATAGGTGACGCGGCCCCTCTTATGTTACGGCAAGTCTGCGCCTCGGCCTGGTGGGGCCCGTCGGTCCATAACCACCCCATCACCCCCAACCATACCATTCTGAACTACCACATTTATCATTTTTATTCTCTGTAGACGAGACGACGTCTCCCCAAAATAAAATGATCATAATATTTGAAAGAATTTTAATATAGTTTAGTAGAATTTGAGAATATCGATAGCCTAATATGTACTTTTGTTTAATTACATTAATATTAACGTCATCTTTGGAGAGAGAGATAGTTTCAAAATATTTAAATAAATAAGTGTGCCTCATACAATTTATTTTGTGAAAGAAAATAATAATTAAAATAAAATTGTATTTGTTTATTTTATATAGTTAATAAAAACATTAACAACCCGGTTATGTCTTCGTTTTAATTTTTAAATATATTCTATATTGATATAAGAAGTTGTAGTTATTAATTTATGTTAATAAAATTGTATATAAATATGTGCAACAAATATATTGTTTTGGAACAGACGCAAGCTAACGCCATCTATTGACAAAACTATTTAATAATTATTCAAAAACATTATAAATAAAAAAAGTAACTTAAATTGAATAAAATATATACAAAAAATAATTCACATTTTATGTAATACAAATATGTATTGTTTTGTTTATTAAAAGCTATAATTGATTAAATAATTGTATAATTGATTTCATAGTATTTCATATAGTAAAAAATACACAATACGTTTTTAATCCAGTAGAATTTGATTTTAATTTTTGAAAAAATTATGAACGATTTTTCTGATTTTATAAAATATTTACTTGGTATAATTTTTCTTGTTGTACAATTAAAAAAAGATAAATTATTTAATTACTGTCCATTTGAAATTAAACATGAAATTAAAAAAAAAACTAAATCTTTTCTGATAAAAAAATAAAAAAATATTGTAGATAAAGCATAAAAAGTCAAAGACAAACAAAATTAACACATTAAAAAAGAATTAGAAAATTTAATAACTGATTTATCTTTAAAATCAGAATTAATTTTAAATAGCAAATCTTTAGTAGAAGATACTTTAGATATTCACAATTCAGTTATAAAAATAAATTAAGATGGGAAGATTTTAAAAAAATTCATGAAGATGAAAAACATAAAGGAAATGAAGTAGCGAGAAGTGTAATAAAATCCGATTTTAAGAAAAAAGCAGTTTAATTAATTTAGAAGATAATATTTTAGAATTAGATTTTAATAACTCCACAACTCAATAATTTCAAAATTTTCTTGAAAAAAAGAAAAAAATGACAAGAAAACATTGAAAAAGCTAAAAAAGCTGAGAAACAGTAAAAATTAAAACGTTAAGTTTTTATCATTTATGCTTTGGTCATAAAAATTTAAAGCTTTGGTCAGTGTCTGGTGCGTCTTTAGTTCTAAAATTAATTTTTTTTGTGCACAAAAAGTTATAGCAATTATTTAATTAAATTATTAAATAATTATATTAATTAATGATTACTCTATGGTGATTACTCTATGATGTTAGCGGACCTAGCGGTGAACGTATGCGAAATAGACAATGAGATTATTAGAGTATCACTATTATCATCCAGAAATACCATCTCATCTATATGACCCTGATCCGCTGTCTCGGCTAACTCCTCATAGTCGTTAATTTACATGTTAGCTTCTACTTACTCACTGGCAACCTGGCACCAAACGCAAATTTTGTAAGCATGAGCGTCTACCTACTGCTTATATCTTTCCAGGATTGGTGATACTTTACCTCAACCTACTGCATAACTTAAATAATATATTTCATATTTCACTAATTTACAATTACGAATATATAAAAATCCTGATTCTCTTTTAAAAGGGCTACCCTACCCTCACCTTCTAAATCAGTATTAATATTATTAAGATTATGTTATTATACTTTCTCAACTAAATCAAGCTCATGGCGTAGCGAGAATAAATTATTTTCATTGGTAATTATCACAGTAACGTTTGTTTGTTCTAAAAAATCCCTTCCAAGTATAGCTGATTCACTAACTGACGTATCAGGTACTACATGAAATACACCTCTAATGATATATTGGGAATTTTGATGGAGTTTAGAATTTGAAGATTACATTTTACTACATTATTTTGTCCTATAATTGTAAGGTGCACCAGCTTATTACGTGTAATGCCCGACAATTTGTCGGTTAAGGTTAATTAACGAATAACAAACAATAAGAAACGGGCCCACTAGAGGATGTAGTGGAATGCCAACTGCCGGTCTGTATTCGCACAGGCGTACTTCTTTAAATGAAGGTTGCTCATTAATCTTCTTCCGCTCTGGGCCGGCTGATACCATGTGTCCTGCTTTGCTGCACACAAAACATGTGACAGGACGTAAGAGAGCCTGTGACTTCAAGGTCAGGCTCAGCTCAGGTTGCATAGAAGTCTTATGGGCTGATACCTTGATAACCTGACGTCCTTCTGACATAACACAGATCACACAAATCCCGTCATAACATCTACTGACATTTCAGTATTGGGATTACATTAAATCCTGTGCTGCAGATGAATTTAAATATTTCATCAAAGTAATCTTGGTTTAACGAACTTAGCTTATTCATACACTATGAATGATACGACATTCCACCAAACACGTAACACACAACTCCGATGTCCACGATAATTAATTAATTACACTATAGACACTTAGTCTGTTCCCGTTTTTGACGTGTCATTATTTTATTTTCGTATATTCAATAATAAGTATACTTATTTATATTTATATTCTGTTGGTATAGAATAAATATTGATCGTAAGAAATTGTTACAATTATCTTTACATTCGTTTTTTATCTATTGTTACTTAGAAATGCTAACGGTTGACATTTTTGTTATCCTCAGCTACTGTACTACACATCGAGTTGAGGACCTCCTCGTCTTGAATGTAGGAGCTCTGATAGCGGGATGCCAATTCACACCTGTAGGTAATCAAAACTTGGTTCCTAACTTACGCTTAAGCTTGTGTGTATGTATTGAGACTCTGTGTAGGGTTAGGGGTAGAAATATGATAACAAGGCTTGATAAATAAAAATGTAAAGCTAGTAAATAAGAGTCCAATAAAAGAGTGAAAATTTTTTAACATAAAATGTATTTATTTTCATTACAGGCCTTGTCTAATGCTAATGTAGATCATTTTTTCAAATAAAAAAATCATACGAATAGTCATATAAAGGTAAAACCTGCTATGGGATGATACTACAATGCCGCGTATTCGAGACCTACAGGGTACTTTCGTCGACCTTGAGAAATGAAAATTGGCAGCAAGCTTTATTGACATTTCCTGCTTGGCATTTAGACATACAAGGCAACTGTTTCTTATTTATTTATTTATGAGACCAACCTACAATTGTTACAATACATACATTCAGATGAAAGATAATATACACCAAATAAAAATATTCTAATTGTATAATAAATTATAGGTAAGGTGTTATAGGTAATCATTGTGGGTAGGTGCAGAAAATACAACAGCTGATTTAAGAGCATTCTTTGTTTATTTATTTTTAAAATAATTTTTACTAGTTATTTGATATATAAAAGTTATGTGCTAAACAGTTAAACCTGCCAGCAGTGTAATTACCATAATCATATCCACCACTCTATAAGATTTACATAATAACAAGTGACATACATAACCTCGGAGCACCTGTGAGTCAAGTTTATAACACCATGGAGTCAATTAAGCACTCAATTGCTGAGCTAACACAGCATTTTAATACACAAATGGCTGAATTTCAAAAAAATTTAAACTCTATGAACAGCGCTGCAAGTCCGACTACAAATATAACAGTACAGTTCAACACTTTTCGAGCCTTTGTATTAAATGCACTTGAAGGGTTTCACCTCCAGGTCCAGCTTCTTACCAAGCAGTGTGATAACTTGGAAATGCGAAGCAGAAGAAAAATTCTGTTGATGCATGGTGTTGGTGAACATAAGAATGACGACACACCCTCTCAAGTATTACAGGTGTTGGCTGAACATCTTAAAGTAACAGGTCTGAATACAGATTCTATTAGTAGATGCCAGCGCCTTGGCAAAATCACACCAGGGAAGTCTAGACCCATTCTTGTCAAGTTCAGAGATCTGTCTTTAAGAAATCAAATTTGGTACTCTAAGTCATCTCTAAAGAATACAGGAATCACTCTTTCTGAGTTTTGACCAAGCCCCGACACGAAACTTTCATGACTGCAAGACAGCGCTTTGGATTTTAAAAATGTTGGACCAAAGACGGTTTCATCATTGTTGTTGGCCCGGCGGGAAACGCCACAGTAAGACCCAATGTGCTGAACTTGATACATATAGCCAAAATTTCCGAAGCTCAAAGTCAAGGACCTCAGCCCCACAACGGTCAAGTCAGCTGCTGCTGCAAAACAAGTTGTCGCGATGGAAGGACTTGTGAAGAAGTAACATCTTTGGCTTATACTTTACTTGTTTAATTCCTACGATCACTTAGTTCTGTTTTGTCTTAATCTTCTAAGTACTCAGTTATTTCCTTTTATTTAGTTTAAAATTTTTAGTAATTTTTAAATCCCTTTTTACCTTTTCTTGTTTAATTTTTAGCGTTATATTATATATATTTTTATATATTAATTAATATATAATAATAATAATATAAATTAAAAATATATATAAACAAATATTTTATATATATATTATTTTAAAATATATATTATATTATATAAATATATAATATTATATATATATATAAAAATATATAAAAATTTTATAATATATAAAAAAAATTTTAAAATTTTTAAAAAAATCGTCCCATATTTTTTTCCCCCAATCCAATCACCCCCAAAATTTTTAACCAGCCCAAAAACCCTTTTTTCCCTTAAATTAAAACTTTGATTTTTTTTGGGTTTCCCCAAGGGTTTTAGGCAGATCACAAATTTAAAAAAAAAACTCCCATTAATAAAAATTTTCCTTTGGAAAGGGAAAAAAAATAAAATGAGAAAGGAAAAAAAGTTAGCTCCCCGGCTTTATTTAAAAAAAACCCCCCTCATTCAAAAACCTTTTGGGAAAAAAAATAATTTGAGGAAAAAAAATTGTTCACGCTTTCCCCCCCCTATTCGAGGGCCAAAATTTTTTTTAAAACCCTGTTACCCTGCCCGGGTTTTTCCCCCCTGCCCCCGGGACCCCGCTGTACAGGATAGCTGTACTGAGCTCTAAGCAAAAAAAACTGAAAATTGGGGGCATCACAATACTGCGACGACCCCAGCAGCGGATGCGGCCGCAGGGAACGTTAGAATCGCTCCATACAACCCCTCCCGACGCCGACGTGCTCACGCCGAGTGGGGGGAATCGGTGTGCTAGCGACTCAAAGGGGAGCTCACTGCGGGAGAAAAAACCTTTTTATTAGCCCAGATTTAAAGATTCCTCTGAACGAGCCAAAATTTAACTGAAAAAGATGTATTCTTTCTCTCGACCCCCCAGGGGGGGGGAGGGAAAAAAGGCTTCAGGGCAGTGCCCTTTTTTCCGTTAGGCCCCCTTCCGCCGCCCCATGAAAATGGGGGGGTCCTTGGGTTTTTGGGGTTGGCCCGGGGTAAAAAGTCCTTAAGAGGGACAAAATTTTGAAGGACTGGGGCGAAAAAAGTGAGCTTGCCTACCCGGGGGGTCAGCCCCGGGCCCAAAGAGCCCCCCAGGGGATCCCAGGGAGGGTCAGCCTAGGCGACCACCCACCTTGGTTTCAATCAGGGAAACAAAGGAGGGGAAGGTTCTCGAGGTAGTCTTCGGGGGTCCGGGGGAGGGAGTGCCACGGAGCGATGTCTAGGATTGAGGGGGAAACCGAGGGGTCGGCTCCCTGGTAGACGCGGGCAGCTAGCTGGGGGATGTGATCTCTAGGCTTTCGAACGGAGGGCGCGCTGAATGGTAGCGGTTTCCCCACGTATCTATGAGCCTGGACGGCCCCGTCGGAGAGCCCCATTTTGCACCGTCTCAAGGACCCCTTTCCCAAACTAGGTTTTTCCCCTGAGGGAACCAAGCTGGGGACGCGTACGTCAGATGGGGGCGACATTTCGTTTTTTAAAACCCCACCTGGTGCGGAAAGGGGGGGGCCCGGGGTCGGAATAAGGGACGCAGCAGGGCCAGTCAGCTCGCCCCTGCGTTCCTGGTTTGGTACCGGGCCGACATGGAAAGTTTTCCCTTTTTATGGAGACGCCCAGGTAGGTGACTTTTGGGGCCCTTTGACCTGTTCACCCCGGGGAACAAACGGGAGGAAACAGCTTGTGGAGCCCCAAAAGCAATCGCTTGGGTCTTGGCCCCCGTTAATCGTGAGCCCCCACCCGCAAAAAACCCTTCCCCGGGGAGCAGGTCGAGGGCACGCTGGATTTTGGGGCCGCGTTGGGGGAGGTTCAGGGACTTAGCCAGGAACCAATGTCATCGGGATAGAGGGCCAGTGTGACATTGTCGTGAAAATGGGGATGTCTTGGTTTTCATGGTACAGGTAGGAGAGAGGTACACCCCGGGGGAACCCCCGCTGCGATGGGGGTGGCTGCGGATAGAGCGTGGTCCACTTAACCCCGGGAAATTTTTGCCGCGGAGGGGAAATTTGGCCAGAAACCCCCAAACCCGGTGATGGGGAGTGCCCGCCCGGATCCTTTGTGGAGCAATCCCGGGGGGCCACACCCTGTCGAAAAGCCTTCGACACCTCCAGGAAGATCGCTGGGTGCCCCCTCCTTCCTGTTCATGGCGGGGCCCCGCGGGAATTGGGGGGGCGCGTGCTAGTTTCAAAGTGGTCGAATGACCCCTGCGAAATCCAAACTGTTTGGGGCGCGGTTCAAAATTAACTAGATTAGCGCGGGCTGGCTGTCTCAAGCCGGCGGTCCCCCCCCATGTTCATCACTACTATATATAGATACTTTCCCCAAATATTCATAGCCGATTTAGAACGTTTATTTATATCAAAAAAACTATATATTTAATAAAACCCCTTTTTGTTTTTTAAAAATCTTAAAACGCTCTATAGACATGGTGGACGGGGTCTTTCCCCACAAGTAGACTAAACCCCACCTCGGGGCCCCCGCCTTAAAACCAAATCTCGCCAATCTGGTCAAACTTTGGGTTTATTCAGACGGAACCCCGGGTTCACTTCAAGCAGTGAGTCCCGAGTCGGGAACAGTCGGATTAGAGCGCGGGGGCCCGGGACGTCACGTCCAAGTCGGTGACTTTACGTCGGCGTCGGGGTGCGTCGTTTCATTTTGAAATGCCCCGTAATCGTTCCCTGTGTTGAACCCCCCTTTTTTAAAACACCCAAAAACAAACCATCAATAAAAAAAACAGAGGACCGTCGTGGCACAGAGGGATGCCCTTCCTTAAAAGCGACCTTTCCACTATCCCTAATTACTATCTAGGTTAAACTTTCCTACACCAATTTTCGATTGCCCCTTTACAAACAAGTAAAAATTCGATAAACGATTAAACCCCCCAAATTTCACAAACACCCCCACGTTCAAAAAATATCGATTTTTTCATATTGCCCCGTTTTCAAATTAGATGGAACCAAAGGGGTTTTCTGTATTTTTTATCTAATTCATTTCTAAATTGATTTTCCAATTTTTTATCGGGAATAAATAGCTTTTAACTAAATTTCTTCTCTCGAATGTTGGAATGAAAAGAATTTAAAAGGTGTGTATGACATAAGACAAAAATTTAAGTCCCCCGGTTGGGGTTGATTTCGGTATGGTGGGGGCATCAAACATTTTATAAAA
>JAXRJS010000209.1:0-19436 GCA_037127375.1 Dione juno | reverse complement strand
GAGAGAAGGAAAGGAAGGGGAAAAAAAAAAAGGGGGCGAGAGGAGGGGAGAGGAAGGGGAAAGAGAAGAGGGGGGGGAGGGGAGGAGAAGAGAGAGAAGAAGAGAGGGGGAGGAGGGGGGGGAAGAAGGAGGAGGGGAGAGAAGGGGGGAGAGAGGAGGGGGAAGAGAGAGAGAGGGAGAGGGAAGAGGGAGAGGAAGGGAAGAAGAGGGGGGGGGAGGGGAGAGAGAGGGGGAGGAGGGGGAGAGGGGAGGGGGAAGGGGAGAGAGAAGAAGAGAGAGAGGGAGAGAGAGGGGGGGAAGAGGGGAAAGGGAAGGAAAAGAGGGGAAGAAGAAAGGAGAGAAGGGGAGGGGGGGAGGAGGGAGAAAAGGGGAGAAGGGCGAGAGGAGAGAGGGAGGAGAGAAGGAGGGGGGGAAAGGGGGGGGGGGAGAAGAGGAGGGAGGAGGAGAGGGGGAGGGGAAAGCGGGCAGAGGGGAGAGGGGGGGGGGAAAAGGGGAGAAGGAAGAGAGCAAGGGGAGAAGAGGAAGGGGGGAGGAGAGAGGGGAGAGAGGGAGGGAAAGGAAGGAAGAGGGGAAGGGGGAGAGAAAGGGAAGGAAGGGAAAGGGGGGGAAAAGAAAAGGAGCAGGAAAGGGGAAGGGGAGGAGGGGAAAGAGGGGAAAAGGGGAAAGAGGAAGGAGGGAAAAGAGAGAGGGGGAAAAGGGAAAGAAAAAGAGGGAACGAAAAGAAGAGAAAGAGGGAGAGAGAGAAGGGAGAGAAGAGGAAGAAGAGAGAGAGAAGAGAAGGAGAAGAGGAGAAGAAAGAAGAGAGAAGAGCGAGAAGAAGAAAAGAGAAAGAAGGAAGAAAGAGAAGGAGAGAAAGAGAAGAAGAGAGAAAGAGGGAGGAGAGAAGAAAGAAGGGGAGAGAGCGAAGCAAGAAGAGGAGGGGAGAGAGCGCGCGAGAAGAGAGAAGGAGAGAGAGAGAGAGGGGGAGAAGGAGGGATGGGAAAGGCGAGTGAGAGGAAGAAGGGAAGAGAGGAGGAAGAGAGAGAAGGGGAGGCGAAGAGAGGAGATGAGAGGAGGAGGTAGGAGGAGAGAGAGAGCGTGAGAGAGGGAGACGAGAAGGGGGGGGAAGACGGAGAAGAGAAGGGGGGGGGAGGAGAGAGAGAGGGGAGAGAGAGAAGAAGAGAAAGGTATGAAGAGAGGGAAAAGGAAGGAGGAGAAAGAAAGAAGGGGAGAGGAGAGGAGAGAAGGGGGAAGGGAAAGGAGGAGGGAGAGAGAAGGAAGGAAAAAGGGAGAGAAGGAAGAAGAAGAGGAGAGGGAGGGAGAGAAAGAGGAGAGAAGAGGAAGGGAGGAGGGAGAGGAAGGAAAGGGAGAAAGAAGAGGGAGGGGAGGGGATGAGAAGAAGAAAGAGAGAGAAGAGAAAGGAGAGGAAGAATGAAGAAAGAAAGGAGAGAGAGAGAAGGAAGGAAGAGAGAGGAGGACAGGAAGGGGAGTAAGAGAGAAGAAGAAGGAGAGGAGGAAGAAGAAGGAGAGAGAGGGAGAGACGAAGAGGAAGAAGTAGGGAGAAAGAGAGGAAGAGTAAGAGAAGTAGAGGAGAGAAAGAGAGAGAGAAGGGAGTAAAAGACGGGAAAGTATATGTAAGAGAGAGAGGAAACAGGAGAGAGAGAGAGAGGAAGAGGGAAAGAGGAGAAGAGGAAGGGGAGAGAGAAAGAGGGATAGAAGGAGAGAAGGAAGAAGAAGAGAAGAAAGGAAGAGGAAGAGAGTAGAGAGAGGGACGGGGAAAGAGGGAAAGAAGAAAAAGATAGAGATAGAGAAGGAGAGAAAGAAGAGGAAGGGAAAAAGAGAGAGAAGAAGGAGCAGAGGAAGAGAAGAAGGGGAGATGGAGAGAGGGAGAGAAAGAGACAGAGAAAGCAGCAAGAGGCAAGAAGGGAGGCAGGAGAGAAGAGGAGGGAGACAATGAGGGGAAGAGAAAAGGGGAAGGAAGAGGGGGAGAGAGAAGAGAGAAAAGAGAGAGGAGGAGAACAAGAAGGGGAGAGAGGAACGAGAGAGGAAAGAGAGGAAGGGAAAGAGCAGGAAGGAGAGGAAGAGCAGAGGAAAGAGAAGGAAAGAAGAAAGAAGAGAGCTAGAGAGAGGAGAAGAAAGAGGGATAAGAGAGGGGGGGGGGGGGAAGAAAGAAGAGGGAGAGAGGAGAAGAGAGAAAACATGAGAGGAGAAGGAAGAGGGCGAGGGGGAGAGCGAGAGGAGAAGAAGAAGAAGAGAGAAGAAAGAGAAGAGACGAGAGAGGAAGAGGAAGAAGGTAGGAAAGAGAGAGTGAGAAGAGAGAAGGAAGAGAGAGAGGGAAGGCGAGGGGAAGCGAAGGAAGGAAGAAGAGAGATGAGGAGAAGGGAACCGAGAAGAAGAGGGGAAGAGAAAGAGAGAGGAAAGGAAGAGAGAAGAAAGGGAGAGAAGGGAGAAAGAGAAGAGGAAAAGAGAGGAGAAGGGAGGAGAGAGAGAAAGGAGAGAGGGGAGGGAGAGGAGGGAGAAGAAAGCGAGAAGAGAGAAGGGAGAGAGAGAATAGTGGGGGAGAAGGGGAGATAGCGAGTAGGGAGAGAGAAGAGGAAGGGAGGATGAAGAAGATAGGGGGGGAAGAACGGGAGAAGAAGAGGGAGGAAAGACGAGAGCGGAGAGAGGAGGAGAAAGAGGGGTAGAGAGGGAAGAGAGGAGGGGAGGAGGAGGCTAGGGGGAGGAAGAAGGAAGAGAGAAAAGAGGAGGAAAGAAGGAAGAAGAAAAGAAGGAGGAGGGAGAGGGACGAAAAGAGAGAGGTAGAGGAGAGAAGGCGAAGAAGGAGCGAGGAAGGGCCAAGAGAAGGAAGTAGAGGAAGGAGACGAGGGAGCAGCAGAACAAGGGGGAAGGAGAGAGAGGAGAAGGAGAGGGAGAGGAAGGAGAGAGGAGAGATGGAGAATAGAGAGAAATATAGGAGGAGAAGAAAAGGAGAGTAGAGGAGGAGAAGAGGAAGGCATAGAAAAGAAGAGAGAGAAAGACGAGAGAAGAGAAGGAGAGAAAGGGACCACGGGAGAGAGAGGCGCAGAGAGTAGAAGGAGAGAGAGAGAGAGAAGAGAAGGAGAAAGGGATGGAGAAGGAGAAGACAGAGAAAGAGAGACGAGAGAAGGGAGAAAGAAGAGAGATAAGAAGTAGAAGAACGAGAAGAGGAAGAGCGAGAGAGGAAGAGAGAGGAGCGCGAGAAAGAGGAGGAGGATAGAGGGAGAAAAGGAGATAGAGAAGGCGAGAAGAGAGAAAAGGAGAAGACGAGGGAGAGAGAGAGAGAGAACAAAATGAAGAGAGAGAGAGAAAGAAGGGAGAAGACGGAAGAGAGACACAGAAGAGGAGAGAGGAGGAAAGAGGAGAGAGAGGAGGAGAAAGAGGAAAAGAACAAGAAGAGAACGGAAGGAGAAGGGAGAAAGGAAGGGAGGAAAAGAGGAGGAGAGGAGAAGGAGAAAGAGAAGAAGCGAAGAGCAGAGAAGAGAGAGAAATGAGAAGAAAAGAAGGAAGAGGAGAGAGAGAGGGAGAAGAAATAAAAGAGAGAGAGAGAGAGAGAAGAAGAGAGAAGAGAATAGGAGGGAACGAAAAGAGAAGGAGAGAGAGGGTGAAAGAGGTAGGAGAAGGAAGAAGAGAGCAAGGGGTGGAGGGGAGAGAAGAGAGAGGAGGACGAGGAGAAGGAGGAGGAGGAAGGAGAATAGAGAGAGGGAGGAGAGAAGAGAGGGAATAGAGGGAGGAGGAAGAAGGGGAGAGGGAAGGATAGGGGGCGGGGGAGAAATTGAAGAGAGCAAAAGGAAAGAGGAGAGAGAGAGAGAAGAGGTAGAGAAAGAAAGAAAAGGAGAGAGAAGGAGAGAGAGAGAAGAGAAGGGAAGGAAGAAGAGGAGAAGAGACGAGGAGAAGAGGGAAGAGAGAGAGAGGTAGAGGGGAAAGAAGGAGTAGAGAGGAGAGAGAGCAGAGAAGAAGGGAAGAAGGAAAGGAGAGGAGAATAAAGAGGAAAGAGAGAGTAAGAAGAGAGAGAAGAAGAAAAGAAGGAGGAAAGGTAAGGAGAGAAAAGAGAAGGAAAGGAGGAAGAGAAATAAAGAGAAAGAGAGAGGGCAGGAGGAAGGAGACAGCGGGAGGGAGAAAGAGAGGAGACGGAAGAAGGAAGAGAGGGAAGAGAAGAGAGGGAGGGGAGAGAGGAATGAGAAAGAAGAAAGAAGAAGAAGAGGGAAGGAGAAGAGAGACAAGGGAGGGAAGAAGAAGGAGAAAGAGGAGAGCGCATGAGAGAGAAAAGCGAGAGAGAAGAAAGGAGAAGAAGAGAGAGAGTAAGGAAGCGAGAAAAAGAGAAACGAAGAAGGCGGAGGAGAAAGGGAAGGAGGAGGAGGAAGAGAAGAAGAGGAGAAAAGAGAGAATGAGAGGGAAGAGGGAAAGAGAGAGAGAGAAGATAGGGGAAGAGAGAAGGTGGAGGGGGGAGGGAGAGGAGAAGAGGAAGAGGAGAGGGAGAGAGGGAGAGGAGAGAGGGATGGGAGGAGAGGGAGAGAAAGAGAAGAGGAGAAGGTGGAGAAGCTAGAGAAGGGTGAGAGAGGGGGACGAGGGAGAGGAGGAGGAAGGGGAGAAATGCGAGGAAGAGGAAGGGGGAGAGATAGAGGAGGGAACGGAGAAAGTGGAGGAAGAGGAGAAGAGAGAGAAGAAAAGAGGAAGAGAGGGGAGAGGGCGAGAGGGGAAAAGGGAGAGAGCGAGAGAGAAGCGGGGAGGGAGAAAGAGAGAGAGAAGAAGGGCAAGGGAAGAAGAATATGAGAGGGAGCTAAGAAGGGGTGGAGAGAGAGGAGCGTAGGGAAGGAAGAAAAGAGAAGGGAAGAGCGAGGGAGTAGAGAGGTGAGAAAGGAGAGAGAGGAGAGCGAGAAGAGGAGGATGGGAAAAAAGGAAAGAGAAGAGAGAGAAAAGAGAACGAAAGGAAGAGAAGAGAAGGAAGAAGAGAGAGATGGAAGAGGCGAGAAGAAGGAGAGGAGGAAGAAAGGAAAGAGGAGGAAGAGGAGGAGGAAGAAGAGGGAGAGAGAGGGAGAGAGAGGAGGAGAGAGGAAGAAGAGGGAGGAAGAAGGGGAGAGAGAGAGAGGGAAGGAGAATAGGATGAAGAGAAGAGGGGAGGAACGGCGGGGAGAGAGAGATAGGAGAGGGAGAGGGTGAGAGAAAGGGAGAAGAAGAGAGGAGGGAAGGAGAGAGGGAGAAGAGAGGAGAAGGAAGAGAAGGGAAGAGGGAGAGAAGAAAGAGAAGGGGGGAAGGACGAAAGAGAGAGAGAGAGAAAAGAGAAGGGAGGGAAGAGGAGAGGAAGGGGAAGAGAAAGAGGGGAGAGGAAAGGGAGGAGGGAGAAAGAGAAGGAGGAGAAGGAGGAAGAAGAGAGAAGAGAGAGGAGAGAGAGGAGGAAGAGAAAGAAGGAGAAGAATAAGAGAGACGAAGGGAGAGAGAGGAAGAGGAGGAGAAAGAGAGAGAAGAAGAGAGGAGAGGAATGAAAAGGAGTAAGAGAGGAGGAGGAGAGGGGGGATAGAGAAAGAAGAGAGAAGGAGGGAAAAGAGAAAGAAGAAGACGAAGAGAGAGAGAGAAAGAAGGGAAAGGGAGGTTAGAAGGAAGGGGAGAGGAGAGAGGGAGGAAGAAAAGGGGGGGAGGGAGAGGGAAAAGAGAGGGAGGGAAGAGAGAGGATAGATCGGAAGAGGGAGGAAGGAGAGGAAGAGAAGAAGAGGAGGAAACGTAGAGGGAGGAGAAGAGAAGAGAAGAGCGAGAGAGAGAAGAGGAAGAGGAGAAAAGGAGAGAGAAAGGGGGAGGGGGAAGAGGAAGAGAGAGAGAAAGGAGAAGAGGAAGGAGAAGAGAGGGAGAGAGAAGGAGAGACAGAAAGAGATAGAGAGAGAGGAGAGAAGGAGGAGAAGAGGAAGAGAAGGAGAGAGAAGAAGAGGAGAGAAGGAGAGAAAGAAAGAGAAGAGCGAAAGGAGGGAGATGAGAGGGGAGAGGAAAGAGAGGACGGGAGGATGGAGAGGACGAGGAAAGGGGAAGAGGGGGGGAGAAGAGAGAGGGAGAAGGGAGAGAGTCAGAGAGCAGGATGAAGGAAGGGAGGGAGGAGGAAGAGGAGGAGAGGAGAGAGAAAGAGAAGAGGGAGGAGAAGAAGGATGGAAAGGGAGAGAGAAGGGAGGGAAGGAGGAAGAGAAGAGGGCTGGGGAGGGGGGAGAGAGAGAGAGAGTGAGAGAAAGAGGAGAGAGAGGAATAGGGGGGAGAGAGGAGAGGAGAATGAAGGAAGATAAGTAGGGAGTAGAGGAGGATAAGAGAGAGAAGAGAGGAGAGAGGGAATGAGAAGAGGACCAGGAAGGGGAGAGAGGAGGAGGGAATAGGGGGAAGGAGAAGAGAAGAAGGAGAAAAGAGAAGGGAAAGGAGAGAGGAGGAGTAAGAGGAGGGAAGACGAAAAGAGAGGGAGTTAAGAGAGGAGGGAAGAGGGAGCAGGGAGAGAGAGAGGAGAGAAGAAGAGGGAGAGAGGAAAGAGAGAGGAGAGAAAGAGAGAAGAAGGGAGGGAGGAGGCGTAGAAAGGAAGAAAAGGGGAGAAAGAAGGAGAGAGAGAGAGGAGAGAGAGAAAGCGGAGGAAAGGAGAAGGGGAGGGGAGGAAGAGAAGAGGAGGAGAAGAGAGAATGGAGAAAGAGAGAAGAAAGGAGAGAGAGAGAGAGGAGCGGGGGGCGAAGAAGAGGAGGACGAGAAAAGAAGAGAGAGAGGAGGGAGCAAGGAGAAGGAGGAGAGAAGGGAGGGAGAGAAGAAGAGAGAAGGAAAGAAGGAGAGGAAGAATAGGAGGAATGAAAGAAAAAAAGAGGCCAGAGGAGAAACACAGGAAGGAGAAAAGAAAAAGAGAGAGGAAGAGACAGAAGAAAGAGAGAAAGAGGAGAAAAGAAGAGGAGAGAGAGAGGGGGGGGAGAGGAGAGAGAATGGAAGAGAGGAAGAAAAGAAGAGGAGGAGGAAGAAGGGAGAGGGAGAGGAAAGAATAAGGGAATGAGAAAGAGAAGGAACGAGGAAAGGAGAAGTAGAGAAGAGAGAAGGAGAGAGAGAGGAGAGAGAGAGAAGAGAGAAAGAAGAGAGGGAGAGAGGAGAGGAGAAAGAAGAAGGGAGGAGAGAGAGGAGAGAGAGAGAGAAGAGCAGAAGAAGAAGAAGAAGAGAGGAAGAGAAAGTGAGAGAGTGAGAAAGAAAGGAGATAGAAGATAAGAGAGGGAGGGAAGAATGAGAGAAGAAGAGGAAGGCAGAGAGAAGAAAGGAGAGAAGAAGAGAAAGAGGAGAGAGAAGGATAAGAAAGGGGAAAGGGAGGCAAGAGGAGAAAAGAGACGAGGGGTAGGAGGAGGAGAAAGAGACGGGAGGATATAGTAAGAGAAGGGAAAGGAGATAGGAGGAAGAAGGAGATGAAGAGAGGAAGAGGAGAAGAGAGAGGGAAGGAGAGAGAGAGAAGAATGTGAAGAGAGGAGCGGGAGGAGGAGAGGAGGCAGAGAGGAGAGAGAGAGAGAAGGGAAGGAAGAGAGAAAAGAGAAGAGAGGAGAAAAGAGAAGGAGAGGCGAGAAGGGAAAGTTAGAGAAAGAGAGGAAGAGAAGAAAGAGAAGAGGGAAAGAGGAGGGAGAAGGAGAGAGGAGAGGGAAGAAGGAGAGGGGAGGAGGAGAAGGGAGGAAGGAAGAGCGAGAGGAGAGGGGAGGGGGGACGAAGAGGAATGAAGAGAGGAGAGAGAGAAGGGGGGGGGCGAGAGGGAGAGAGAGAGGGATGGAGAAAGAGAGAGGGAAGAAGAGAAAGGATATGAGAGAAAGAGAGAGAAGGAGAGGAGAAAGAGAAAGGAGGGATGGAAGAGAAAAGAAAGGAGAAGAAAAGGAAGAGAGAGAGGAGGAATGGAGAAAGAGAGAGAAGAAGAAGAGAGGAGAAGGGGGAAGAGAGAGGGGAGGAAGGAGAGGAGCGAGGAGGGGAGGAAGGAGAAGAAGGAGAGTGAGAGAGGGGGAGGGGGGGGAAGAAGAGAGGAGGAGTAGAGAGGAGAGGGAGAGAAGAGCGAACGCGAAGAGGAGAAAGCAGAGAGGAGACAGTGAATGGGGAAAGAGAAAGAGGAGAGAGGGTAGAGAAGGAGGAGAAGGGGGAGGGGGGAGAGAGAAAAAAGAAAGAGGAAAAAAGGAGAACAAAAAAGAAAAGAGAAGAGAGAGAGGAAGAGAAGAGAGGACAGAGAGAGAGGAAGAAAAGGGAGAAGATAGAGAGGGAAAGAAGAGGGAAAAGGAGGAAAGAGAGGGAAGAAGAGGAAAGAAGAGAGAGCAAGATGAAGAGAGAGAGAGAGAGAGGAGAAAGAAGAAGGAGGGAGGAAGAAGAGAGAGAGAGACAGCAGAGGGAGGGAGAGAGGGAGAGCGGAAGGAGAAAAGGAGAGGGAAGAAAGGGAGAGAAGAGGATGAGGCGAAAGAGAGAGGCGGAGGAAGGGCAGAGAGAGAAGAGAGAGGGAGAGGAAGAAGGGAGAGAGCGGAGAGAGAGAGAGAGAGGAGAGAAGAAGAAAAGAGGAGACGAGAAGAGAAGAGAAGAGAGATAAGAGGAGAAGAGAAGAAAGAAGAGAAAGACGGGAGAGAGAGAGAGAGAGAGAGGAAGGGAGAGCGAGGAGAGAAAGGAAAGAGAGAGAGAAGAAAGGAAGAGAGAGAGAAGAGAGAGAAGACGAAAGCAAGAAGCGAGAGCAGAAACAGAGAAGAAGAGAGGGGGAGGTGGAGAGAGAAAAGAGAGAAGGAGGAGAAAGGAGAGAAAGAGAAAGAGGAGAGAAGGAGAGAGAAGGAAGAAGAGAGGGAAGAGAAGCGGGAAGAGAGAAGAGAAGAGACAGAGAGGAAGAGAGAGAAGAGGTAAAGGAAGAAGAGAAAAGAAGATAGGAGGAGAAAGAGAGGAGGAGAAAGAGAGAGGAGGGAGAGAGGAGAGAAGGGAGAAGAGAAGAAGAAAGTTAAGGGAGGGAAGAAATAGAGGGGGAAGAAGAGAGAGAGAAAGAGAGAGAAGAAACGTAGAAGAAAAGAGAAGAGAGGAGAGAGAGAAAAGAAGAGGGGAAAGGGAAGAGAAAGAGAGAAGAGAAGGGGGAAGATAAAGGAAAGAAGAAGAATAAAGGAGAGGGAAGAGAGATAAGAAGAGAGAAAAGAAGGAGAGGAGAGGAGGAGAAGGAGGAGGCAGAGAGAGGAAGAGGAAGAAGAGGAAGAGGAGACTGGAGAGAGGGGGAAGTAAGAGAGGAAAGCAGAGGAAGAGAGAGAGAGGAAGAGAAAGAAAAAGAAAAGAAGGAAAGAGAAGAGAAGAGAAAGAAGGGGGTAAAAAGGGGGGAGAAGAGAAGAGAGGAGAAAAAGAGAGAGAAGGAGAGAGAGAGAAGGGGGAGAAGGAGGAAGAAGAGGGAAAGAGAAGGAGAAGGAGAGAGGGGAGAGGAGAGAGAGAGAGGAGAAGAGAAGAGGGGGGAAAAGAGAGAAGAAGAGAAGAGAGGAAAGGGAGAGGGAGGAGAAGGAAGGGGAGATAGGAAGAGAGAGAGGAGAAAAGAAGGAGGAGGAAGGAGAAGAGGAAAAGAGAGAGAGAAAAGAAGAGCGAAGAAGGTGAACGAAGAGAAAAAGAGAAGAGGACGAGAATGAGAAGAGAAGAGAAGAAGAGTAGAGGAGAAAGAGAGAGAGAGGAGAAGAGGAAGAGAGGAGGGCGGAGAAAGAGAGAGAGAGAGAAAGAGGAGATGGAAAGAGAGAAGAAAAAGAGAGAAGAGAGGGAAGAGAAAGAGAGAGAAAGAGAGACGGGGGGGGGGAGAGGAAGGAAGAGAGAGGAGGAGAGGAAAGAGGGGAGAGAGAGAGAGAGAAGAAGAGAGAGAGAAGATAAAGGAGAGAGAAAGAGTAAAGAGAGACGCGGAGAGAGCAGGAGAGGAGAGAGAAGGAGTAGAAGAAAGAGAAGAGGAGAGAGAGGAAGGAGAAGAAAGACGAGAAGCGGCGAAGAGAACGGATGAGAGCAGAGATGGAGGAGGAGAGAAGCGTAGAGCGAGAAAGCGAAGGAGAAAAAAAAGGGAAAGAGAGGAAGAAAGGAGAAAGAAAAGAAGGAAGAAAAGGGAGTAGAAGGGGAAGGGAGGGAGAAGAGGAAGAAGGGAGGAAAAAGAGAGAGGAGAAGAGAGAAAGAAAGAAAGAAGGAGGGAGAAGGTAAGCGGAGAGAGGACAAGGGAGGAGAGAGAGGGAAGGAGGGAGAGGAGAGGAGAGGAAGAAGGAAAGAGAAGAGGGAGGAGAGGAGAAATAGGACAAAGAAGGAGGAGAGAGAAGCACGAGGAGAGAGGAGAGAAGAGAGGGGAGGGAAGGAGAAAGGGAAGGAGAGGAGGCGAAGAATAGAGGAAAAGGAGAAGGGGAGAGAGGGAGGAGGAAGAGAGAGGCAGACAGAAAGGAAGAAGGAGAGAAGAGAAGGAAAAGAGGGGGAGAGAGAAGAGAAGGAAGAAGAGAAGAGAAAGAGAGCGAGCGAAGAGGGGAAAGCGGAGAAAAGAGGAGGGGGAGGGGGGAACGGAAAAAGGGGGGGGAGGTAGGGTAGAAGGAAGAGGGAAGGAGGAGAAAGGAAGGAGGAAGAGGGACAGAGAGAAGAGAGGGATGGGACGAAGCAGGGAAAAGAAAAGAGAGAGAGAGGGGAGGTGTAGATGAGGAAGAAGAGAAAGAAGGGAAGAGGCGAGAAGGAGAGGAGAAGAAGAAAGAAAGGGAGAAGGAGGGAGAGAGAACGAGAGTACAGGAGCGGGGAAGGGGTAAGGGAGGGAGGGTAGAGAAATGAGAAGAAGGGTAGAAGGAGAGAGAAGAGGGAGGAAGAAGAAAGCGGAGGAAAAACGAGGAGAAGGGAAGAAGGGAGGAGAGCCAGAGAGAGAAAGAGGAAGGGCGGGGGAAAAGAGAGGGAGATGGGAGGCGAGAGAAGGGGAAGGGAGGAGAGCGAGAGGAGAGAAGGGAATGGAGGAAAAAGAGGGGGAGGGAGGAAAGCGAGAAGAAATAGAAAGGAGATAGGGAGGAGAGAAGAGGGGAAGAGGAGAAGAAAGAGAGAGGAGGAGAGGGAAAGGAAGGGAGAGAAGAGGAGAAGAAGGCAAGAAGAGGAAGCGAGAGAGAGGAGAGGGAAGAAGGAGTGGAAGAGAGAGGAAACGAAGGAGGAGAGGAGAAAATGTGGAGAGGGAGAGAAAGAGAGAAAGAAGAGTTAAGAGACGAGAGGAAAAGAGAAGGAAATGGAAAGAGGAGAGAGAAGAGAGAGTAGAGAAGAAGAGAGAAAGATAGGAAGAGAAGAGAAGAGAAGGGAAGAAGGAGGAAGAGAGAGCAATGAAAGGGGGAGAGAGGAAGAGGAGAGAGCAGAGGAGAGAAGAGAAAGAAGAGAGACAGGAGAAGAGAGGAGAGGAGGAGAGGAGAGAGAGGAGAGGAGAGAAGAAGAGAACAAAAAGAAGAGGAGAGAAGAGAAGAGGAGAGATGAGAAGAGAAGAGAGAAGAAGAGAGAATGGAGGAGAGAAGAGAGGAAGAGAGGAAGAAGAAAGGAGAGGAGCGAAAGAGAGAGGAAAGAGAAAAGAGGAGAGAAGAGAGAGAGGCAAAGGAGAGAAGAAGAGAGAAGAGAGAGGAAGGGGAAGAAGAGAGGGAAGAGAAAGGGAAGAGAAATGAGAGGAAAGAAGGAGAGAAGAGAGAGAAGGAGAAAGAAGGGAAGAGGAAAGAGAAGAAAGAGAGACACAAAGAAGGAGAGAAAGAGAGAGAGAGGAGGGAGATGAAAAGAGGAAAAGAGAGAGTAGGAAATGAAGAGAGAGAGAGAGAAGGGAGAAGAAGAGAAGTAGAGAGAGGAGAGAGAAGAGGAAGGAGAGAGAAAAAAAGAGAGAGTAGAGAGGAGAGAAGAGAAGAAGAGAAGAAAGAAGGAGAGGAGAAGGAAGGAAGAGAGAGCGGGAGAGAAGAGAAGATGAGAGAAGAATGAGAGGAAGGGAGAGAGAGAAGAGAAGAGAGGGAGAGAGAGAGGAAAGGAGAGAGAAGAGAGAGAAGACGTAGAGAGGGATGAGAAAGAGGGGAAGAGGAGAGAAATGCAGGGAGAACGCGTAAGGCGAGAGAGGAAGAGAAAGGAGAGAAAAGGAGAGAGGAGAAAAGAGAGGAAGAGGGGGAGAGAAAGAAGGGAGATAAGAGGAGAAGAAAGAGAAGAGAGAGAGGAGAAGAGAAGAGAACGGGAGGGAGAGAGAAGGAAAGAGAAGAGGAGAGAGTGAGAGAGGACAAGAAGGCAAGCGAGAGGAGAGTAGATAGAGAAGAGAGAGAAGGGAGGAAAGAGAAAAAAGAAGAGAGGGGAGCGAGGAAAGAGAAGAGAAGAGAGAGAGAAGAGTGAGGGAGAAGGGAGGGGAGGAAGAAAAAGAGGAGACAGAAAGAGTAAGAGAGGGAGGGGGAAAGGAGGAGAGGGAAGAAGGACGAAGAGAGAAAAGGTAGAGAAGAGAAGGAAGATTAGAAAGAGAAGAGAAAAGAGAGAGAAGGGAGAGAAAGGGAGATAGAGAGAGGTGGAAGAAGGACGAGAAGAAGAAGAAAAGCGAGGAGAGAGAAGAGAAACGTGAGAAGGAGGAGAAAGGAAGAGAGAAGAGAGAGAGAAGGAGGAGAAGAAAAAGAGGAGATAGAAGGAGAAGAGAGAAAGAGAGAAGCACGAAAGAAGGAGAGGGAAAGAGGAAGGAGAGAGAAAGAAAGAGAGAGAGGAAGAAAGAGGAGAAAAGAAAGAGAGAAAAAGAAGAGGGAGAGAGGGAGAGAAAAGAGGAGAGAGAGGAATGAGAGAGGAGAGAGGACGAAAAGAGAAAGAGAGATGGAATGAAGGAGAGAGAAAAAGAGAGAGGAGAAGAAGAAGGAATAGGAGAAAAGAGAAAGAGAGAAGAGGAGAGAGAGAGAAGAGAAGAAGAGTAGGGAGAGAGAGGAGAGAAAGAAAGAGGTAAAGCAGAAGAGAGAGAAAAGCGGAAAGGAGAAAAGAAGGAGAGGAGGAGAAAGAGAAGAGAAGGAGAGGGAAGGAAGAGAGAGAGGAGAGGAAGAGAGAGAAGAGAGAAGGAAAAGAGAGAAAGAGAGAGAAGGGAGAGGAGAGAGAAGAGAGAGAAGAAGGACGAGAGAGCGAGAAGAAAGAGTGACGTAAGGGAGATAGAAGGAAAGAAGAGAAGAGAGAAGTAAGAGGAGAAGCGAAGAGGGGAGAGAAGAGAAGAGAGAAAAAAGAGAGAAGAGGACAGGAGAGGTTAGAGAAGAGGTAGAGTAAAGGAGAAAGAAGAGGGAAGAGGAGGGAGAGAAGAGAGAAGAAGAGAAGAGGAAAAGGAGAGGAAGAAGGGAAAGGAGGAGGGGGAGGGGAGAGGGGGGGGAAGGGGGGTGGGGAAGAGAAGAGAGAAAAGAAGAGAGAAGAAGAGAAAGAGAAGAGAGGGGCGAGGGGGGGGAGAGAGGGAAGAGGAAGAGAAAGAAAGAGGGGGAGCAGAGAGAGAAGAGAGAAGGGAGGAGGGAGGAGGGAAGAAAGAGAGAGAAGAAGAGAGAAGAGAAAGAAGAAGAGAGAGAGAGGAAAGACGAAAAGAGGAGGAAGGGAGGGAAAAGAGAACAGAGAGAGAGAAGAAGAGAAGAGAAGGAGAGACGAGAGAGGAGGGAAAGAAGAGAGAGAAAGAAGGAAGAGCGAAGAGAGAGAAGAGAAGGAAGAAGAGAGACAGAAGGAAGAAGAGAGGAGGAGAGAGGAGAGGGAGAGAGGAGAGAGGAGAATGAGAGAGAGAAGGGAGAGAGAGAGGAAGAGGAAGAGAGAGGAAGGAGGAGGGGAGGGGAGGATGGGAAAAGAGGGAGAGAGAGAGGAGGAGGGAGAAAGGGAAAGGAACATTAAGGATAGGATAGGAGGCGGAGAAGAGAGAGAGAGGGGAGGGAGAAAAGAAGGGAAGGGAGGGAGATAGGGAGGAAAGGAGAGAGAGTAAGGAGGGGAAGCGGAAGGGAAAGGAGAGGAGAGGGAAAGAAAGGAAGAGTGAGAAAGGAGAGAAGAGAGGGAGAGGAAAAAGGAGAGAAAGAAGACGGAAGAGAACGGGCAGAGAAGAAAAGAGAGAGGAAAGAGAAGAAATAGGGAGAGAAAAACAGGAGAGAGGAGCAGGAGAAGAAGAAGAAGACGACGAGAGAAGGAAGAGCGAGGGAAAAGAGAAGGAGGAAGAAGAAGGAAGAGAAGAAGAAGTAAGAGAGGAAAGAGAAGGAGAGAAAGAGAGGAAGAAAAGGGAGAAGAAGAAGGAGAGGTAGGAGGAGAGAGCAGAGAGGGAGAGAGGAAGAAGGAAAAGATAGGAAGAAGAGAAGGAGGAGAAGCAATAGAGAAGGAGGAAGGATGGGAAGGAAGAAAGAGGGAGAGAAGAGAAGACGAAGGAGGAGTGATGAAGAGACGAGAGAGGCGAGACCGAGAGGGGGGGGGGGGAGGGGGGGGGGGGGGGGTAGAGGAAAGAGGAGGAGAGAGGAAGCGGAAGAGGGAGGAGGGGAGAGGGGCGAAGGGGAGAAAGAGGAGGAAGAGAGAAGGAAAGAGAAGAGAGAGAAGGAAGGAGAGCGAAGTGAGAGAAGAGAGAAAGAAGAGAGGAGGGAAGGAAGAGAAAAGCAGAGGAGAGCGAGAAGAAGGAAAGAGAAAGAAGAAAAGAAAGAAAAGAGATGAAGAGAGAAAAAGAGACAGAGAGAGAGCAGCAAGAGGAAGAGAGAGGAGAGAGAGAGAAAGAGAGATGAGAGGCAGGAGGAGAGAGGAGCAGAGGGGAGAAGAGAGAGCAGAAGAGAGAGAAGGAAGGAGAGAAAAGAGCGAGAGAAGAGAGAAGGAAGGAGGAAGAGAGAAAGCAGAGAGAAGGGAGAGAGAGGGGAGGAAAGGGAGAGAGGCGAAGAGAGAGGAAAAAAGAGGGAGAGGACGAGGGAGAGCGAGAAGAGGAGAGAGAAAAGAGAATAAGAAGGGAGCGAGAAAAGAGGAGAGGGAGAAGAGAGAAGAAGAGAGAGGAGAGGAGAGAGAGAGAGAGAGGACGAGAAGAAGGAGAGAGAGAGGAGATAGTGAGGAAGAAGAGAGAGTAGGAAGCAAAGAGAAGAAAGAAGGAGAAGAGAGAGAAAGAGGAGAGAGAAGAGGGGAAAGGGAGAGCGGGAGAGAGGAAGGGGAAAGAGAGGAGGGGAAAGAGGAGAGAGAGAGGAGAAGGATGCACCCACCCCAGCGCAAGAGGAAGAGAGAGAGAGAAGAGAGAGAGAAAGAAAAAAGAGAGAGGAAAGAGGAAGAGATAGAGAAAAAGAGAGAGAAGAAGGAGAAAGGGGAGAGAGAGAAGAAAGAGATAAAGAGAGAGAGAGAAGAAAAAGAGAGGAGAGAGAGAGAGAAGAAGAGGAAAGAGAAGAAAGAGGGAGAAAGAGAGAGAAGGACGAGAGTAGGGAGAGAGAGAAGGAAGAAGGAAGGAAGAGAGAGAAATATAACAGGGACGAGAAAGAGAGA
Source organism: Dione juno (assembly GCA_037127375.1). NCBI lineage: Eukaryota > Metazoa > Arthropoda > Insecta > Lepidoptera > Nymphalidae > Dione > Dione juno. Next base: position 4,058 of record JAXRJS010000209.1, on the reverse strand, counting down.
AGAGAAACGAGAGAAGGAGGAAGTAGAGCGAGAGAGAAAGAAGAGAGAAAGAGAAAAGAGACGAGAGGGAGATAGGAAGAGAGGAGAGGAGAGGAGAAGGGAAGATGAGAAGGAGAGATAAAGAGAGAGGCGGTAGGGAGACAGGAAGAAGGGAGGGAAGAGAGACGGAAAGAAAAGAAGAAAGAGAAGGAAGAGAGAGAAAGGAAGGGCGAAGGAGAAGAAGAGAGGAGGAGGGGGAGGAAGGAGAAGAGTCGGGAAAGAGAGGAAAGGGAAAAAGGAGGAGAGAAAAAGGGGAAGGAGGGAAAGAAAGAGAGAGGGGAAGAAAGAAGGAGAGGGAGGGGTAGGACGTGAGAGATAGCGAGAGACGATAGAGAGGAGGGAAGGGGGAGGAAGAGGGGGAGAAAGAAAGGAAGAAGGAGGGAGATAGAAGGGGGGAAGGGGAGGAGAGGGAAGAGAGCGAAGAATAAAGAGAGAGGGAAGGGAGAAAGGGAGGGAGTAGAAAAGAGAGGGGGGGAGAGAAAGCGAGAGGAACGAGGGAGGAAGTGAGAGTAGGAAGGGAAGAGGAGCGAAAAGGAGGAGAAGGAGAGAGGGAAGGGAAGAGAGAGAGAGGAGAAGAAGAGAGGACGAAAGAGAGAAGAGAAAGGAAGAGCAAAAGAAGACAAGAAAGGGGGGAAAAGAAGATGGAGAGAAAGAGGAGAGAGGAGAGGATGGGGGGTGGAGAAGGAGAGGAGAGAAGAGAGAAGAAGAAGAGGGAGGGAGAAGACGAAAGAGGGAGAAAGGGAGAGAGGAGAGAGGGGAGAGAGGAGAGGAGGAAAGAGAAGAGGAGAGAGGAAGGAGGAACAGAGAGGAAGAAGAAGAAGAAGGAGAGGAAGCGGAGAAAGAGAAGAAAGAGAGAAGACGAGGAGAGAGCACACACCCGGCGGAAAAAGGAGGAGAGCACAGGGAAACACCGACAGAGAAGAGGAGAGGAGGGGAGGAGAGAGAGGAGGGGAAGAAAGGGAAGGAGAGAGCGAGACGCGGAAGAAGGGGAAGAGAGGGAGAGAGAGAGAAAGAGAAGGAGACAGAGGAGAGAGCGAGAGAGAAAGGAGAAATAGAGTGGGTTGGGTTGGGGGAAGAGAGGGAAGAAGGGAGAAGAGAATGAGGGAGAAGATGAAAGAAGAGAAGAAAGAGAGAGAGAAGAGGAGAAGAGAGAGGAAAGGAGAAGAATGAAGAGAGAGAGAAGAGAAAGAGAGAAGGAGAAGAAGAAGAGAGAGAGAAAGGGAAGGAGAGTAGGAAGAGAGAGACGGAAACGAGAAAGAGAAAGAGGAGGTAGAGGCGAGAGAAGGGAGAGAGCGGAGTAGAGGGAGACGAAGAGGCGAGGAGGAAGGAAGAGTGAAAGAGAGAAAGGTAAGGAGAGTAAGTGGAGGAAAGGAGAATGAAAGGAGAGAAGAAGAAGAAGGGAGAGGAGGAGAAAAGGAGAAGGCACACGAAAGAGAGGGGAGAATAGAAGAAAGGAGAGAGAGAGAGAGAAGAGAGGGAGGAGGAGAGAGGAGGAAGAAAGACGAGGAGGGGGAGGAAGAGAGGAGGAGACAGTAAGCGGGAGGGGAAGGGGCGAGAAGGGAGGCGGAGAGGGGGGAAGAGAAGAGGAAAGAGAGATAAAAGGAGAAGACGAAGGGAAGAGAGGAAGAGAAGAAGGAGGAGACGAAGGAAAGAGGAGGAAAGAAGACGAGAGAAGGAGAGAAGGAGGAAAGAAGAGGAAGGGAAGAGGAGAGGACGAAGAAGAGAGGAAGAGAAGAGCTAGAAAGAAGGAGGATAGAGAGAAAGAAGGGGGGAGGGAGTGAGAGGAGGGAGAAGGGGAGGTGGGAGGAAGGGGAAAGGGAGGAGAAAGAGAAGAGAGAGAGAGGGAGGGAGGAGGGAGAGGAGAGGAGAAAGAAGGAGAAGAGACAGGGGGGCGAGAGATGGGAGGGAGAAAGAGAATAGAGAGAGAAAGATTAAAGGAAGGAGGGGGGAAGAGGAAGGAGAGAGGGAGAGAGAAAGAAGGGGGAGAGAAGAGGGAGGGGAGAGAGGAGGAGGAGAGAAGAGAGAGTAGGAGAGGAGAAGGAGAGGAGAGAAAGAGAGAGAGAGAAGGGAGAGGAAGAAGGAAGAAGAGGGAGAGGAGAGGAAGAGAGAAGAAGAGAGGAAGAGGAGGAGAGAGAAGAGGAGAGAGGAGAAAGAGACAGAAGACAAGGAGGAGAGGGAAGAGAGAAAGGAAGAGGGGAAGAGAAGAAGAGAAAAGAAAAGAGCGAGGAGGGAGAGAGAAAGAGGCAGGAGAAAGAAAGAGAAGGGGAGAGACGGAGAAGAGAGAAGAGGAAGAGAGGAAGAAAAGGAAGGGAGAAGAGAAAGGGCGAGAAGGAAAAGGAAGGGAAGAGTAAGAAGAATAGAAGGGAGAAGGGAGAGAAAAGAAAGAAGAGAGAAAGAGAGAAGAAGAAGAGAGAGAAAGACAGAAGAGGGGAGGAAGAGCAAGCGAGAGAAGAGGGAGAGAGGAGAAGAGGGAGGAGGAAGAGAAGTAGGATAGAGAAGGAAGGAGGAGGAGGAAGAAGGGGAGAAGAGAGAGAGAGATGAGAAAAGGAGAGAGGAGAAGAGGAAAGAGAGAGAGATGAAAGAGAAGCGAGAGAAAAAGGAAAAGAGAAGAGAAAGAAAGAAGGAAGAAAGAGAAGGGGAGAAAAAGAGAAGGAAGAGAAAGAGGAAGAAAGGGGAAGAAAAGGAAGAAGAAAGGAGAAAAGAGAAAGAAGGGGAGAAAAGAGGAAAAGAGGGAAAGAGAAGGAAAAAGAAAGGAAGAAGAAGAAGAGAAGAAGAGAAAAGAGGAGGAAAAAAAGAAAAAAGGGAAAGGAAGAGGAAAAGAGAAAGAAAAAGAAAAGAGGAAAGAAGAAAGAAGAAAGAGGAGGAAAAGAAGAGAGAGAGAGAAAGAAAAGAAGAAAGAAGAAAGAGAAGAGAAGAGAGAAAGAAAAGAGAAAAGGAAGAGAAGAGAAAAAAAGAGGAAGAGAAAGAAAGGAGAAAAAGAGAAGAAGAAAAAGAAGAGAGAAAAGAGAAAAGGGAAGAAAGAGAAGAAAGAGAAAAAAGAAAGAACAAGAGAAAAGGAAGAAAGAAAGGAAAAGAAAAGAAGGAAAAAGAGGGAAAGGAAGAGAGAAAAGAAGGAAAAAGAAAAAGAGAGAGAGAAAAGAGAGAAGGAAAAGAAAAGAAAGAGAGAGGAAGAAAGAGGAGAGGAGGGAAGGGGAAAAAAGAGAAGAGAAGGAAGAAGGAGAAAAAAGGGAAAAAGAAGAAAAAGAGAGGGAGAAAGAGAAAAAAGAAAGGAGAGAGAAAGAAAAGAAGAAGAAAGGAGGAAAAGAGAAAAAGAGAAAAGGGAAGAAAAAAGGGGAGAAGAAGAGAAGAGAAGAGGAAAGGAAAAAGAGAAGAGAGGAAAAAAGAGAAAGAGAAAAGAAGGAAAAGAAGAAGAAGAAAAAGGAAAAGAGAAAAAGGGGAAAAGAAAAAAGGAGGAGAAAAGAAGAAAGAAGAAAAAAAAAAAAAAAGAAAAAGAAGGGGAAAAGGAGAAGAAGGAAAAAAAGAAGAAAGAGAAAAAGAAAAGGGGGGAAGAAAAAGGAGGAGAAAGGAAAAAGAGAGAAAAAGGAAAAAAAGAGAAGAAAGGGAAAAAAGGGAAGAAAAAGGGAAGAGGAAGAAGAAAAAGAAAAAGAGAGAAGGAAAAAAAGAGAAGAAAGGGAAGAGAAGAGGAAAAAGAAAAAAAAAAGAAAAGAAGGAAAGGGGGAAGAAAAAGAGGAAAGAAGAAAAAAAAGAAAGGAAAGGAAGGAAAGAAAAGAGAAGATAAGAAAGAAAGGAAGAGAGAAGAGGAAAGAAGAGCAGGAAGGAGAAGAAGGGAAAAAGAAAGAGGAGAAAAGAAGGAAGAGAGAAAGAGGAAAGGAAAAAAGGAAAAAAGAGAGAAGAAGAGAAAGAAAAGAGAGAGAAAAGAGAAAGAAAGGAAGAAGAAAGAGAGAGAGAGAAAAAAGGAGAAAGGGAGAAGAAAGAGAAAGAAAAAGAAGAGAAGGAGGGAAGAAGAAAGAGGGAAAGAA
>JAXRJS010000208.1:0-19453 GCA_037127375.1 Dione juno | reverse complement strand
GAAAATCAATTTACTCGTTTAAACTTGCAAGTAAGTGCTTTTTTAATGACTTTGAAGGAAATGATGGTTGGACTATTTTGGATGGATTTAGGAAGTTGGTTCCACAGGGTTGCAGCATACACTGAGAAGGATTTCTGGAGGTATTTAGTATACTCTTAGGTAAGTCTAGTATCGGTATGACACACGACGGCCTAGAGCGTGTGGGAGTGGGAAGTATGTTAAAACGAGAGCGGAGATACGAGGAAAATTTTCATAATTAAGAATTTTTCAAAAGGAGTGTAAGTATGTGCATATCTCGGCGAAGGCGGATAGGAAGCCAATTAAGGTGAGCGCCAAAATTGAGAAACGTGGTCAAACTTACGCAAACCAAAGAAATCGTATGGCGAGATTTGAAGACGCTCTAGCTGTTTAATAGCTCCTCGGTCACATCCAAATAGCAAACGTCGGCGTAGTCAAGAATTGGCAGGAGAAGAGATTGCGCAAGCATAATTTTGGTTTTGTGAGGGAGAAAAATATTGGAGACGCTCTTGAGATAAGGAAAGAGAAATGCATGCGTTTGCTAATATCATTAATGTGTGAAGTCCAAGACATATTACTGTCAAAATAAGGCCTAAATTTTTTATGTTTTTACAGTATTTAAGTTTCAACTCCCGAATACAAAATTTTCGGCGTTGAGTTCCAACTGCTTCTACCTCTAATCTTATTACTACCAATAATAAGAGTTTTGCGATTTTTTAGGGTTAATAGTAAGCAAATGATTCAGACCCAAACTGAATAGCAATAAGATCCTGTTTAGAGTTTCGATAGCCTTAGGTATTCATTCAAATTACAATGTTTATATAATGCAGGTCATCTGCATACACATGATAGCGAGAAGACATGACTTTTGATATGTTATAATAAAATAGAAAAAAGAAGGTGAAGAGAGAACGCCGCCTTGAGGTACGCCAGCAGTGAGTTCCAACCATGATGATGTGACACCGTTAGTCTTTAACACACTGCCGACGGACCGAATAGAGATATTCACCAGAACAGTTGATCACTGGAGTAAATGATGTAGGCTGCGCGAAGAGTGCCCAGAAGTCTATAATCAAATCACAGGAATTAAAAGCGCTGCTGAATCAAGTAGTACGCATCACGTGCTGTGGTGTATCCAGAGAGCAACGTATGTCCTCAGTGCATATTCAGCAACGCATACTGTACTGTGTTAGGCGGGAAGCCAGGATGAGTATGAACATAAGAGAGTGTTATCGGAGAAAACCATGAGTTAGTTGTTTACGAGGATTCAAGACTTTGCTAGGAGGAACCAATTAGAAAATAGAGTTTATCGCATTTCCACTGACAGACAAATTATAATAAGTCTAACTTTAATATACCAAAATGTACTTAAACACAATATTGTTGAAAATCCTACACTTGAAACAGTGATTTACAAAACGATATGAATTGGCTAATAACGATATGTTAGCAACAGAAAAAAAGTATTCCGTTAACTAGATTTTGTAATAATATCAGCCGGAAATTTACACCTAAAGGCTATTGGAATCAAAACCTTTCTAAAATTGTAGCGGAAAGAAGATTAGCGCCTTAAAAATTTTAGACGTAATCCACACCAGTTAATTTAGGTATCTTAGAATGTAAAATTTCCGAAGCTAGAAAATTAATTGTTGCAGCTGATTGTAACGATTGGCGTTCATATTGTAATTCTATAGACGATACATGAATACAGCGGACATGTGGAGCAAAATGCAATGGATGAAGGGCGGGTGCGTGAGAAAAGCAACAATTATTACGTATTTGTCACCTGATTATTTGTCTGTGAGCAAACCTTATTTTTATTTCAAGATCATTCTTTACAGCTAGACTTTACGTTATGTGAAATTGGACAACATTTTGATGAAACAAAATAGAGTGCTCCCGGACACGATAATCTGTCTTATTAATGTTATATAACTTACCGTATAGTGCAAAACTGTATTATTAGACATATTAAATCTAGTATTTAAGTCAGGTTTTATTCCGTATCAATGGAGAATAGTGAAGTAATTGGATTCCTAGCTAGGGGAAGATAAATTACAACACCTATTTCTTTAATGTCGTGTGTTGTTAAAACTTACATAATATGATTAAGCGCAGGTTAAATTGGTTTTTTGGAAAGAATTCACGTCTTTTCTCCACATACGACAGGCTTTAGAAGAGGTCAGTCATGTTTGGATAATTTAACTCGGTTAATAACTAGCATTCAAATAGGTTTTACAAGCATGTACAAACAGTGGCTTGTTTTATTGACATAAAAGAGGCATATAACAATATATTACCCGAAACTGTTGTCACTAGGTTAGATAATTTGAATGCTGGTTCATTAATTTGTCAATATATTTGGTCCTTCTTAACTGAAAGACGTCTTTAAATTAAATGTGAAACAAAGTCTTTGTTTTACGAGAGATGGACAAGTACAGTTTATATTAGTCAATATGCGGACGACTTTGTGTTGTTTGTTTTTGTTAAGTTAAGTTTGTTAAATAGATTAGGGCTTGAAATATCGTGCACAAAATCTAAGTTATGTATTTTAGCAGAGGCTTCAGGCGACAAAATATAAATGTTTTAATTAATGGTTCAAGTTTAGTAGTGGTAGACAATATAAGATATTTAGGTTTATGGCTCGATAGATCATACGTTGGGGCAAACATATTGATATCACCTGTACAAAAGCGGGTCATTCGATTAAATTACTTAAAGTTTTGGCTCGTCCAGGGTGGGGAGTGCATCCCCATCACTTGCGTAGAATATATTTAAATATTTATAAATTTTTTTTTTTATTTTTACAATGAAAATGTAATGTTTTAATTTTAAACTATATAAATATAAATAAAAAGAAATATTAATGATATTAATCACTAGGCATTAAGTTAGCAGCTTAATTATAATATATTTCTAATTGGAATTTTATTCAATTTTCTCATTAACAGTGATATACCTCTATTTGGGTTTCAATTAATACAAACAAGTTATTAACTCTATCTTTTAAGTCGAAATTAAATGCAAATTGCTTCTTGTTTAAGATAAATTAAAGTTAATATTTTTTGAATGCAAATCAAATGTTTTAAATTAAACTATAATCCTAATTGGATCAATTTAATATATTTTGTTCATAAAAAATTAAAATTTTTTTTTAAAAAAAAAATTTTTCCCCCCCCAAAAAGGGGAAAAAAAAATTTTTTTAAAAAGGGGGTTTTAAAAAAAAAAAGGGGTTTTTTTTTGAAAAAAAAAATTTTTTTTAAAAAAAATTTGGGGGTTTTTTTAAAAATTTTAAGGTTTTTTAAATTTCAAAAAATTTTTTTTTAAAAAAGGTCAAAAAAGGGAAAAAAATTTTTTTGGGGGGCCCCCCCTTTTTTTGGGCAAAAAAAAATTTTTTTTTGGGGTTTTTTTAAAATTTTTAAATTTTTTTTAAAAACCCCCTTTTTTTTGGGGGTTTTTAAAAAATTTTTTTGTTTTTTAAAAAAAGTTTTTTTTAAAAAAAAAAAAAAAGGGGGTTTTATTTTTTTCCCCCAAAAACCCTTAAAAACTTTTTTTCCCTTTTTTTTTTGGGGGGGGGGCCCCCTTTTTTCCCCCCTTTTTAAAAATTTTTTTAAATTTTTTTTTTTAATTTTTTTTTTTTAAAATTTTTTTTTTTTTTTTTTTAAAAAATTTTCCAAATTTTTTTTTTTTTTTTTTTTTTCCCCCCCCTTTTTTTTTTTTTTTTTTTCCCCTTTTTTGGGAAAAAAATTGAAAATTTTTTTGTTGGTTAAATTTTTTTTAAAATTTTTTTTTTTTTAAAAAAAAAAAATTTTTTTTTTTTTTTTTTTTTTTTTTTTCCCCCCCCCGGGTTTTTTTAAAAAAATTTTTGGTTTAAAAAAAAAAAGGGCCCCCCCAAAAATTTTTTTTTTTTTTTTTTAAAAAAACCCCCTTTTTTTTAAAACCCCCCCGGGTTTTTTCCCCCCCTTTTTTTAAAAAAAAGGGTTTTTTTTTTTTTAAAAAAATTTTTTAAAAAAATTTTTTTAAAAAAAAATTTTTTTTTTTTTTCCCCCCCCTTTTTTTTAAAAAAAAAACCCCCTTTTTTGGGGGGGTTTTTAAAATTTTCCCTCCCCCCCCCCAAAAAAAAATTTTTTCCCCTTTTTTTTTTTTTTCCCCAAAAAGGGATTTTTTTTAAAAAAAATTTTTTTAACCTTAAATTTTTTCCCGGGGGAAAAGGGGGCCCCCCCCCCCCCCCCCCTTTTTTTTTTTTTAAAAAAAAGGGGGAAATTTCCATTAAAAAAAAAAAATTTTTTTTTTTAAAAAAAAATTTTTTTAAAAGGGGGGGTTTTTTTTTTTCCCCCTTTCCCCCCAAAAAGGGTTTTTTTTTTTTAAAAAAAAAAAAAAAAAAAACCCCCAAAATTTTTTTTTCCCCCCCCTTTTCCCTTTTTTGGGGGTTTTTTTGGGTTTTTTTCCCAAATTTTTTCCCCATTTTTTTAAAAAAAAAAGGGCCCCCTTTTGGTTTTTTAAAAAAAATTTTTTTTCCCCCCCCCCCCCCCCCCCCTTTTTTTGGCCCCCAAAACCCCCAAAAGGGGGTTTTTTGGGGTTTTTTTTTTTGGGGGGAAAATTTGGGGGGAAATTTTTTTTTTTTTTTTGGGGGTTAAAAATTTTTTCCCTTTTTTTTTCCCCCCTTTTATTTTTTTTAAAATTTTTTATTTTTTTTTTTAAAAAATTTTCCCTAACCCCCTTAAAAAAAATTTTTTTTTTTTTAAAATTTTTTTTTTTGGGTTTTTTCCCCCCTTTTTTTTGGGGGGGGGAAAAAAAAATTTTTTCCCCTTTTTTTTTAAAAAACCCCCCCTTTTTTAAAAAGGAAAAAAAAAAAAAAAATTTTTTTCCCCTTTTTTTTTCCCTTTTTTTTTAAATTTTTTTTTTTTAAAAAAAAATTTAAAAAAATTTTTTTAAAAAAATTTTAAATTTAAAATTTTTTTTTAAAAAAAAAGGGGGGGGCCCCAAAAAAAAATTTTTTCCCCCCCCTTTTTTTTTTTTTTTTTTATTTTTTTTAAAAAAATTTTTTTTTAAAAAAAAAAAAATTTTTTTTAAAAAAATTTTAAAAATTTTTTTTTTTTTTTAAAAAAAAAAATTTTTTTAAAAATTTTTTTTTTTTTTTTTTTCCCCCCCCATTCTTAAAATTTTTTTTTTTTAAAAAATTTTAAAACCCCTTTGGGGGGTTTTAAAAAAAAATTTTAATTTTTTTAAAGGATTTTTTAAAAATTAAAAAACCCCCCCCAAAAATTTTTTAAAAAATCCCCCAAAAAAATTTTTAAATTTAAAAGGGGGTTTTCCTAATTTTCCCCGGGGGTTTTTTTTTTAAAAAATTTGGTTAAAAAAAATTATTTTTAAAAAAAATTTTAAAAACCCCCGGAATTTAAATTTAAAATTTTTTTTTTAAAAAAAAACCCCTTTTTTTCCCCCCCCCCAATTTTTTATTAAAAAAAAAATTAATTTTAAAATGTACAAAAATTGTGTTTAGGATTAAATAATTAAAGTTGATCGTGAAAAAAAAATGTTTTGGGCTTTTAAAAGGTAAACCCCATTTTGGTTTTAAAATTTGTTCAATTTGGGCCATTTCTGGTTTCCCCCTTTGGGGGGCTTAAACCCAAATTAAATAACTCCCCTTTTAAAAAAATTACTTAAAATGGGAAATTTCATTTTTGGGAATTTTTTGGGAAGGTGGAAGATTTTGTATCACTAAATTGTGTGGAAATTTTAAAAAAAAAAAAATTAAATACTTTGGTTGTTTTTAAACCTCTCAAAGGGCCAAATAAATTTTTTAGAAAAAATGAAATATATAAACCCCAAATGACGAGAGATTTTTCCCAGGACTTTAAAATTATCAGGTAATGGGAAATAACGACGGGGTATTCCAGCAAAACCTAAAAAATTTGTTGAGGGAAAAAAGGGGTTAAAATTAAACCCCCAAAAAATATTGTGAAAATTGAATTTTTAAAAAATTTGTTTTAATACCAATCCTGTAAAAAAAGGGTATCAATACAAATCCCCCTAAAATGCAAATACAGCCCCTATAGAAAAGGAATAAGAAAATGAGCGACTAATAAAAAGGGATCATAAAAGGGGAAATATCAATAGAAGAATTTGCTAGAATACCCCTTTTAGTCCCCCAACTGAAAATAAAAAAAAACCTAAACTTCATTTTATAGTGGCTTGTTTAAATTTTGGTGCCCCATGAAGTGTTGCTTAAAGCTAAAAATTTAATTTTCGGTTTTTTGGAACTGCAAAAATTATGGGGCAGTGTGAATAGGCTCGGGTGTAAATGTTTTATCCCACTGGGGAATTAGGGATGTGTCATACAATAAACCCTAAAAATTCCAATTGTATTATTGGCAAAATTATCCCTAAAAAACCCCAAAGTTTTTTTTTTTCCCATTTTCTTGTGAAATTTTTGAAAAATTTAAATTTAAAAATCCGGGAAGAATAATATTTCTAACCCAATCATTGCTTAAATTTAAATTTTTCTTATTTTAAATTTTTTTAAAATTTTTTTTTTTTTTTTTTTAAAAATTTTTATCTTAAAAATTCGGTTTTTCTTTTCCCTTTTTCCCATTTTTTTTCCTTTATAGGGATTAAAATTTGGTTTTAAAGGGGGTTTTTTTTTAATCGAAAAAATTTTTCCCCCTTGATTTTTTATCCTATAACTTTTAAAATTTAATATTTATTAAAATTTTTAAATGAAAAAGATGATAATTTTAAGTTTTATTTAATTTTATAAAAAATTTTAATAATTTAACCCCCCTTGTAAATTAAAAATAAAGGAAAAATTTTATGTTTTGGGGCCCCCTTTTTTTAAAATTTTTTTACTAAAATTTTATGTTAAATTTTAAAATTATTTAAAATTTTTTGGTTAAGGGGTTAAAATTTTAATTTTGGGGGGTTTAAATTTTACCCCCTTAAAAAAAATTAATCCCCAAATTCATCTTTTATTTATAATTTAAACCTTAAATTTTAAATTATATAAAATTATATTATAAATATAAAAAAAATTTTAAAATATATTATTTATATATATATTTTTATAATAGATATATATATAAAAATTATTAAAATTGAAAAAATTTAAAATTTTTAAATTTAAATTGTTTTATTTTTTTAAAATTATAAAAAATTTATTTAAATAATTTTTAAAATTTTTTAAAAAAATTTTTTTAATAAAAAAATTGTTAATAAATTTGTATATTTTGAAAAATTAAAAAAATTAAAAATTTTAAATTTAATTTTGGAATTGGCAAAATTTTTCCTTTTTTACCCAAAAACCCCTGTTTTTTTTGGGTTTAAAAATTTTAAAAGTCAATCCCCCCTTTAATTTTAAAAGGCTCCCCGTATTTTGCCCGGTAAAAAAGGTGGGGCAAAATCTTTAGTTTTTAATTGGCTTGTTTAAAAGTTTGATGAAATATCCCCCTTGGTCTCTAAATTAATTAAAAATTTTTTTTTAATTAAAAATTTTTAAAAAAAATTTAAAAAAAGACGAGAAGCCCATAGGGTTTTAAAACCCAAATTAAAAAATTTGGGGGGGAAATTTTTGTATTTTAAAAAAAAAAATTTAAAATTTTTTATTTTTTTAATTGGGGCGGATAAAAAAATTTTAATTTAACTTTTTTTTAAAAAAATCATAAAAAAAAGGGTGGAATAAAGGACCCATAAATAGTGACTAAAAGAAAAAATTACCTTAGGGATAACAGCGTAATTTTTTTTTTAGTACAAATAAAAAAAAAAGGTTGCGACCTCGATGTTGGATTAAGATAAAATTTAAATGCAAAAGTTTAAAATTTTGATCTGTTCGATCATTAAAATCTTACATGATCTGAGTTCAAACCGGTGTGAGCCAGGTTGGTTTCTATCTTTTAGCAAAAAAAATATTTTAGTACGAAATGTCGGGAAATGTCACCGGTTTGCCATGAGTGTGATGCCTCCGTCGACTCGGCACATCATACTCTGGCTGAATGCCCCGCTTGGGCCCCACAGCGCCATGCCTTGATGGCTGTGGTGGGTCAAGATCTTTCTTTATCCAGTGTAGTAAGGGCCATGCTGGATAGTAAGGGGAACTGGTCTGCAATGGTCTCTTTCTGTGAGGCAGTCATCTCACTAAAAGAGACCGTGGAGCGAGTGCGCGAATCCCGCATAAATACAGACCCATTTCGCCGCCGTAGACCAGGAAGCAGGAGAATGCGCTATGCGCTACTCCAACCTTAAAGAAACGCCTGTAGGAGGAGCATTCTGGCCCTTCCGCAAGTCATCAAGGCTGTGGGTGCCCTAGAGAACCCTAAAAGTGACGGTGGCCTGCGATAGGCGGGCCTTCCATCGAGGCGTCGTAGTTGCATGCGCAAGCGATCCTGCGACGTCTTATATAGATGGAGAGGGTTTCCGCTGGGTTTTAGTGGGTAGGATCGGACTTACCGGTGAGTCCCACAGTACATCTGCATAAACGCATTTCCCAGCGTAATAAAAAAAAAAAAATGGTGTTGCTTTTTTAACTTTATTAGAACGAAAAGTTTTAGGTTATATTCAAATTCGAAAAGGTCCTAATAAAATAGGGTTTATTGGTATTTTACAGCCTTTTTCTGATGCTATTAAATTATTTACAAAAGAACAAATTTATTTAAATTATTCTAATTATTTTTCTTATTATTTTTCTCCTATTATTAGATTATGTTATCTTTAGTTATTTGAATATTAATTCCTTACGTATTTAATATAGTGATATTTAATTTAGGTTTATTATTTTTTTTATCTTGTACTAGAGTTGGGGTTTATACACTGTTAATTGCTGGTTGGTCTTCAAATAGAAATTATTCATTATTAGGAGGGATACGAGCAGTAGCTCAAACAATTTCTTATGAAGTTAGATTATCTTTAATTTTAATATCAAGAATTGTTTTGGTGATAGATTTTAATTTAATAAAATTTATAGAATATCAATTTTTAATTTGTTTTATATTTATAATAATACCTTTAATAATGTGTTTTTTTTTCTTCTTTATTAGCTGAGACAAATCGAACTCCTTTTGATTTTGCAGAAGGGGAGAGAGAATTAGTTTCAGGGTTTAATATTGAATATAGAAGAGGGGGATTTGCTTTAATTTTTTTAGCTGAATATTCTAAAATTTTATTTATAAGAATATTATTTGTACTTATTATATAGGGGGGTATGAGTTAAATTTAATATTTTATTTAAAATTAGTATTTATGTCTTTTTTTTTTATTTGGGTTCGAGGAACTTTACCTCGTTATCGATATGATAAATAAATATATTTATGTTGAAAAAGATATTTGCCTGTTTCTTTAAATTATTAATTATTTTTTTTAGGTGTAAAAATAATATTAATTTAATAAAATAAATTTAGTATAAATTAATAGAATAATTATTCTTTCTTAAGTTTTCAAAACAAATGCTTATTACAAGCTCATTAATTAATTAAAAATTAATTTATCTCAAAATTTATTTACAATTGGGTTAATAATAAAATAAGAAACATAAATTAAAATTAAGATTTGCCCTATAATTTATTTTTTTTTTCTTCGCTGGGAAATGCCTTTTACGCAGACCACCCATTGGGTGGTACTGTGGGACTCATCGGTACAGTACAGTACTCGATACTACCCACTAAAACCCAGCGGAACCCTCTTCACCTCTGTGAGACGCCGTAGGATCGGTTGAGCATTCTACTACGACGCCTCGGTGACAGGCCCGCTGCTGCGCTGCTACGAGCCACCATCGTGTTTACGGTTCTCTGAGGTTCCAAGGGTATCTGGAGCCTCCACGACTTGGAAGAGGAGGATCACAAGAATCCCGTGGTATCCACTCTAGGGTAGGGGGAGTTGGACTTCTTGAAAGTGCCTTCTCCATCTCCTTGACCTCCGGCGGCGGAGAGGGTCTACATTTGCACTGGACTCACGTGCCCGATCCGCAGCCTCCTTCAATGCGACAACAGATTCGCAGAAGGAGACCATCGCAGACCAGCTTCTCTCACGATCCAGCATGGCCCCTACCACATTGGAAAGAGAGAGGTCACCACCCACTACAGTCATCAAAGCCCAGCGTTGTGGGGCCCATGCGGGGCATTCGGCCAAAGTGTGTTGTGCCGAGTCAACTGGCGCATTGCACTCATGACACACCGGCGACGGCTCCCGACGTGCAATCTGATGCAGGTATTTTCCGAAGCAACCATGCCCCGTCAGTACCTGCACCATCCTGAACGTCAGGACACCGAACTTTCTCCTTACCCAGCGTTTTAGGTGTGGTCGGACCGCCTCCACCGTTACTAGGCCTGCTGCTGGGGATTCTAGGTCCTCCCTCCATCTCAAGATTAGAGCTTCGTCAGCAGAGTCCTGATTCGCGCGATATCCTCCCTCGATGGTCGTGCGCCTCGGGACCGCTCGCTTGACCGGAATGCATGCACTCTAGCAAGCACTTCCGCATGCAACTCCCAAGGCGGATTACCCGCCAAGAGAGTAGCCGCCGTCCATGATACGGTACGGTATTCCCGGATGACTCTCACTGCTATAACCCGCTGCGCTTTATGCAGTTGGGTCCTATTACGAGCGGTGAGAGAATCCACCCACACCGGTGCACCGTACAGCGATTTAAACGATAAAATTGAATTCCTTGAATTTTTTTATTAAATGTAAACGGTAAAATAATTAAAATTAAAATAGATATAACTAATGCAATTACACCTCCTAATTTATTAGGAATAGATCGTAAAATTGCATATGCAAATAAAAAATATCATTCAGGTTGAATATGAATTGGGGTGACTAAAGGATTAGCAGGGATAAAATTATCAGGGTCTCCTAATAAATAAGGATTTATTAAAGTAAGTATTACTAATAAAAAAATTAGAATAATAAATCCAATTAAATCTTTAAAAGTAAAAAATGGATGGAATGGAATTTTATCTAAGTTACTATTAATTCCTAAGGGATTATTAGAACCTTTTGGTGCCTGGAACCTGGTGTAAAAATAATAAATGAATTATAGTTAATATTAGAATAATAAATGGAAATAAAAAATGGAAAGTATAAAATCGGGTTAAAGTTGCGTTATCAACAGCAAATCCCACTCAAATTCAATTTACTAATATAGTTCCCAAATATGGGATAGAAGATAGTAAATTAGTAATTACTGTTGCTCCTCAAAAAGATATTTGTCCTCAAGGTAAAACATATCCTATAAATGCTGTTGCTATTAGTAAAAATAAAATAATTACTCCAACTATTCAAGTTAGTTTTAAATTAAAAGATTCATAATAAATTCCTCGGCCAATATGTAAATAAATACAAATAAAAAAAGGATGCTCCATTAGCATGTAATGTTCGGATTAGTCACCCATAATTTTCATTTCGGCAAATATAATTTACTCTAAAAAATGCAATGTCAATATTAGCTGAATAATATATAGTTAAAACGAATCCTGTAATGATTTGAATTATTAAACATAAGGCTAATAATGATCCAAAATTTCATCATGAGGAAATATTTGATGGGGAAGGTAAATCAATTAATGATCCATTAATGATTTTTAAAATTGGGTGAGTTTTACGTATAGGCTTACAAAAAATTATCATTAGTTAAATAAATATTTATATAATTGAACGTAAAGGTCCAAAAAAAATATTTGTAATTTTTACTACTGCGACAAGAGTAATAAATAAGTAAATAATTAATATAAGTATTAATAAATAAGTTTGTTCATTGTATAATTTTGATAAATAAAAATTATATTCATTATTAGAAAACATAAATAAATTAAAAAAATTTAATAATTCTTCATTAATATATGTATTTATTCAAGTTAAATTATTTTTAAAATAAAATGAAAATAAAATTAAATAAATTAAACTAATAATATAATAAATATTTTATTAAAAATTGAAATTTTAAATAACTCATTAGATGCAATTCTTGAAACATAAATAAATAATACTAATAGCCCCCCTAAAAAATTTAAAATAAAATATATGAAAATCAATAAGTATTAATAAATATACCTGATAAAATGCAAGTTAAAAGAGTTTGTAAAAGAGTGAATAATCCTATAGCTAAAGGGTGATTTGTGAAAAATATAAATAAAGAAATAAATAAAATTAGATTTGATATAATAATTTTTGTAATTTCAAAGAATAGTTTTTAATAAAATAATAATTTTGGAGATTATAGATAAAGAATATCTTTTTCTTTGAAGTTTGTAAAGAAGTTTTTTTTAAACTATAAAAACAAATGACAAATATGGGTTTAATTATTATTATATTTCTTATTGGAAATATAATTTTTGTATCAAAACAGAAACATTTATTAATTGTATTCATAAGATTAGATTTTATTGTTTTAAGAATTTTTTTTTATTTATATTATATTTAATGATAGTTAATATGTATATATATATATATATATATATATATATATATATATATATATATATATATATATATATATATATATCTCATCTCAGAGGGTGTCTAGCCAATTATCTGTCCGATATTTGGTTTCCGGCATACGGGTACGCGACCCCGGGACCTCGAGCCACCACTTTCATAACCCGATCCAATCCATGTAAGTGGTGTCCCTCCCCTATATTCCAAGTCTTTCTGCCTCTTATTCCCTGTCCTTTCCTGGTTTCTCCCAGTAATGGGTTTGGAGGTCAGATGGCAATCGCTCCACAAAAAAACCACTTCGCCACTCATATGGACCGATTGGTCTTAGTCGGAAGGCAGACCCTGGCAAAAAGCCGGGACTAATGCCAGGAAGAAGAAGAAGATATATATATATATATATATATATATATATATATATATATATATATATATATATATATATATATATATAATATATATATATATATATATATATATATATATATATATATATATATATATATATATATATATATATATATATATATATATATATATATATATATATATATATATATATATATTTTTTTTTTTTTTTTAATAATTAACTATCATTTAGGGCTTTAGGATTATCAATTTTAGTTTCAATAATTCGTATTTATGGAAATGATTATTTTCAAATTTTTTATTTAATGTTAAAATATTTAATAATAATAATTTTTATAATACCTTTATGTTTAAATCAAAATATATTTATTATGGATTAGATTTTATGTTCCTATAACTTCTTTATGCATAAATATTTCAAATTGAGCTTTATGTGGGATTCCTTTTTTGGCTGGATTTTATTCTAAGGATATTATTTTAGAGATGGTTAGAATAAGAAATTTAAATTTATTAATTTTTTTTTATACTATTTTTCAACTGGTTTAACTATATTTTATACTATTCGTTTATTAATATATTTAATAATTAATGATTATAATTTATTAGTATATTTTTATACTTTTTTAGTATAGTTTATAATTTTTATGACGAGTATTATGTTATATTAAAAAGAATAATGGTTTTATTATTTATAAGATTAATTTCGGGGAGTATATTAAGATGAATAATTTTTTGTTATCCTCATCTAATTTATTTACCTTTTTCTTTAAAAATAATGGTAATTTATGTTACTTTATTTGGGTTTGTTATAGGTTATTTAATTAGTTGTATAAAAATTTATTCTATGAATAAATTCAAAAATCAGATAAATAATTTAAAAAATTTATTTATTTAGATTTGTTATATGAATATTATTAATAATTATTATAATAATTTAATTGAAATAGCTTAATCTAGAGCATAATATTGAAGATATTAAGGTGATTTATTAATCTGTAAATATTTATAAATATTTTTTTTTAATTTTTACAATGAAAATGTAATGTTTTAATTTTAAACTATATAAATATAAAATAAAAAGAAATATTAATGATATTAATCACTAGGCATTAAGTTAGCAGCTTAATTATAATATATTTCTAATTGGAATTTTTATTTAATTTTATCATTAACAGTGATTGATTGACCTCTATTTGGGTTTCAATTAATACAAACAAGTTATTAACTCTATCTTTTAAGTCGAAATTAAATGCAAATTGCTTCTTGTTTAAGATAAATTAAAGTTAATATTTTTTGAATGCAAATCAAATGTTTTAAATTAAACTATAATCCTAATTGGATCAATTTAATATATTTTGATTTCATTCATGATAAAGGCCTAATAATAGTATAATAATAAAAAAAATATATTTTAAATCAAGTTATGAAATTGACTAATTTAAATGTAGGAATGATAGGAAAAATTAAAGCGATTTCTACATCAAAAATTAAAAAAATTATTGTGATTAAGAAAAAATGTAGAATAAAAAATTAGACCCTATATAACCTCAATAATTTATTGTTATTAAACCCCCAATAACTAATCTTATATGAGCAACAGAAGAATAAGCAATTAAAGATTTTATGTCAATTTGACAAAAACATTTTAAACTGATATAAAATCCTCCAATTAATCTTACGACAACTCAAATATAACCATAATTAAAATTTATAACCATAATTAAAATTTATTTTTTGTAAAATCACTATAACCCGTAAAAGTCCATAACTCCCTAATTTTAATATAATAGCAGCTAAAATTACCGACCCCGAAATTGGAGCCTCAACATGAGCTTTTGGTAATCACAAATGAACAATAGGCATTTTAACTAGACATAGGCATTTTAATTAAAAAAGCAAAAATTAAACTTAAATATAATAAAATTAAATTATTATCATAAAATTTTATTATATAAATTATTATAAAATTTATTTCTTTATAAATATAAAAAAATCCTATTAATAAAGGTAAAGAAGCAAATAAAGTATAAAATAATAGATATAATCCTGCTTGAATTCGTTCAGGTTGATACCATCATCCAATAATTAATATTAAAGTAGGAATTAATCTCCCCTCAAAAAATAAGTAAAATATAAATAAATTTATAGTTCTAAAAGTTAAATATAATATTAATATTAAAAAAATAATATTAAATAAAAATAAAGAACTAAAAAAATTTGTTTTATTTAATCTTTCTATGGCTATAATTATTAAAAATTTAATTCAAATTCTTAATAAAATTAAACCATAAGAAATGATATCATACCCAAATATATAACATAAATTGCAAAAATTTATAATTGAAATTCTTCTATTTATAAATAATAATATCATAAATATAAAAATAAATTGAACCAATCAAAATATATTTTGATTTAAACATAAAGGTATTATAAAAATTATAATTATTAAATATTTTATCATTAAATAAAAAATTTGAAAATAATCATTTCTATATATTTATATATATATATATATATATATATATATATATATATATATATATATATATATATATATATATATATATATATATATATATATATATATATATATATATATATATATATATATATATATATATATATATATATATATATATATATATATATATTATATATATATATATATATATATATATATATATATATATATATATATATATATATATATATATATATATATATATATATATATATATATATTATAATTAACTACCATTAAATATAATATAAATAAAAAAAAATCTTAAAACAATAAACTCTAATCTTATTAATACAATTAATAAATGTTTCTGTTTTGATACAAAAATTATATTTCCAATAAGAAATATAATAATAATTAAACCCATATTTATCATTTGTTTTTATAGTTTAAAAAAAACTTTGGTCTTGTAAATCAAAAATAAGAATTTTCTTTACAAACTTCAAAGAAAAAGATATTCTTTATCTATAATCTCCAAAATTATTATTTTATTAAAAACTATTCTTTGAAATTACAAAAATTATTATATCAAATCTAATTTTATTTATTTCTTTATTTATATTTTTCACAAATCACCCTTTAGCTATAGGATTATTCATTCTTTTACAAACTCTTTTAACTTGCATTTTATCAGGTATATTTATTAATAAATATTGATTTTCATATATTTTATTTTTAATTTTATTAGGGGGGCTATTAGTATTATTTATTTATGTTTCAAGAATTGCATCTAATGAGTTATTTAAAATTTCAATTTTTAATAAAATATTTATTATATTATTAGTTTAATTTATTTAATTTTATTTTCATTTTATTTTAAAAATAATTTAACTTGAATAAATACATATATTAATGAAGAAATATTAAATTTTTTAATTTATTTATGTTTTCTAATAATGAATATAATTTTTATTTATCAAAATTATACAATGAACAAACTTATTTATTAATACTTATATTAATTATTTACTTATTTATTACTCTTGTCGCAGTAGTAAAAATTACAAATATTTTTTTTGGACCTTTACGTTCAATTATATAAAATATTTATTTAACTAATGATAATTTTTTTTAAGCCTATACGTAAAACTCACCCAATTTTAAAAATCATTAATGGATCATTAATTGATTTACCTTCCCCATCAAATATTTCCTCATGATGAAATTTTGGATCATTATTAGCCTTATGTTTAATAATTCAAATCATTACAGGATTATTTTTAACTATATATTATTCAGCTAATATTGACATTGCATTTTTTAGAGTAAATTATATTTGCCGAAATGTAAATTATGGGTGACTAATCCGAACATTACATGCTAATGGAGCACCCTTTTTTTATTTGTATTTATTTACATATTGGCCGAGGAATTTATTATGAATCTTTTAATTTAAAACTAACTTGAATAGTTGGAGTAATTATTTTATTTTTACTAATAGCAACAGCATTTATAGGATATGTTTTACCTTGAGGACAAATATCTTTTTGAGGAGCAACAGTAATTACTAATTTACTATCTTCTATCCCATATTTGGGAACTATATTAGTAAATTGAGTGGGATTTGCTGTTGATAACGCAACTTTAACCCGATTTTATACTTTCCATTTTTTATTTCCATTTATTATTCTAATATTAACTATAATTCATTTATTATTTTTACACCAGGTTCCAGGCACCAACAGGTTCTAATAATCCCTTAGGAATTAATAGTAACTTAGATAAAATTCCATTCCATCCATTTTTTACTTTTAAAGATTTAATTGGATTTATTATTGTAATTTTTTTTATTAGTAATACTTACTTTAATAAATCCTTATTTATTAGGAGACCCTGATAATTTTATCCCTGCTAATCCTTTAGTCACCCCAATTCATATTCAACCTGAATGATATTTTTTATTTGCATATGCAATTTTACGATCTATTCCTAATAAATTTGGAGGTGTAATTGCATTAGTTATATCTATTTTAATTTTAATTATTTTACCATTTACATTTAATAAAGAAATTCAAGGAATTCAATTTTATCCTTTAAATCAAATTTTATTTTGATTTTTAATTATAACTATCATTTTACTAACATGAATTGGAGACCGACCTGTTGAAATACCTTATATTATTACAGGGCAAATCTTAACTTTAATTTATTTTTCTTATTTTATTATTAACCCAATTCTAAATAAATTTTGAGATAAATGAATTTTTAGTTAATTAATGAGCATTTGTTTTGAAAACTTAAGAGAGAATAATTATTCTATTAATTTATACTAAATTTATTTTATTAAGTTAATATTATTTTTACACCTAAAAAAATAATAAATAATTTAAAGAAACAGGCAAATATCTTTTTCAACATAAATATATTTATTTATCATATCGATAACGAGGTAAAGTTCCTCGAACCCAAATAAAAAAAAAGACATAAATACTAATTTTAAATAAAATATTAAATTTAACTCACACCCCCCTATATAAATAAGTACAAATAATATTCTTATAAATAAAATTCTAGAATATTCAGCTAAAAAAATTAAATAAAATCCCCCTTTTCTATATTCAATATCAAACCCTGAAACTAATTCTCTCTCCCCTTCTGCAAAATCAAAAGGAGTTCGATTTATCTCAGCTAATAAAGAAGAAAAAAAACACATTATTAAAGGTATTATTATAAATATACATCAAATTAAAAATTGATATTCTATAAATTTTATTAAATTAAAATCTATCACCAAAACAATTCTTGATATAAAAATTAAAGATAATCTAACTTCATAAGAAATTGTTTGAGCTACTGCTCGTAACCCTCCTAATAATGAATAATTTCTATTTGAAGACCAACCAGCAATTAACAGTGTATAAACCCCAACTCTTTTTTTTTTTTTTTTTTTTTTTTATTACGCTGGGAAATGCGATTATGCAGATGTACTGTGGGACTCACCGGTAAGTCCAGTCCTACCCACTAAAACCCAGCGGAAACCCTCTCCATCTATATAAGACGTCGCAGGATCGCTTGCGATTCGAATTCAAGCATCTATTATTTTATACTTTATTTGCTTCTTTACCTTTATTAATAGGATTTTTTTTATATTTATAAAGAAATAAATTTTATAATAATTTATATAATAAAATTTTATGATTATAATTTAATTTTATTATATTTAAGTTTAATTTTTGCTTTTTTTATTAAAATGCCTATGTATTTTGTTCATTTATGATTACCAAAAACGCATGTTGAGGCTCCAATTTCGGGGTCGATAATTTTAGCTGCTATTATATTAAAATTAGGGAGTTATGGACTTTTACGGGTTACAGTGATTTTACAAAAAATAAATTTTAATTATGGTTATAAATTTTAATTATGGTTATATTTGAGTTGTCGTAAGATTAATTGGAGGATTTTATATCAGTTTAAAATGTTTTTGTCAAATTGACATAAAATCTTTAATTGCTTATTCTTTTGTTGCTCATATAAGATTAGTTATTGGGGGTTTAATAACAATAAATTATTGAGGTTATATAGGGTCTTATATTTTAATAATTGGACACGGGTTATGTTCATCTGGGATATTTTGTTTATCCAATATAAATTATGAACGATTAAATAGTCGAAGAATATTTATTAATAAGGGGATAATAAATTTCATGCCTTCAATAAGATTATGATGATTTTTATTAATATCTTCTAATGGGGGCTGGGCTGCTAAGCCCCCCCTTCTTTAAATTTAATAGGTGAAATTAGTTTAATTAAAAGCTTAGTGAGATGATCTTGGTTGAGAATAGTTATATTGATATTAATTTCTTTTTTTAGAGCCGGGTATAGCTTATATTTATATTCTTATACTCAGCATGGTAAATATAATATAAGAATTTATAGATTTTATAGAGGAACTTCACGGGAATATTTAATATTATTTTTACATTGATTACCTTTAAATATTTTAATTTTAAAAATTGATTATGGAATAATTTGATTTTACTTAAATAATTTAATAAAAATATTGGTTTCTGGAACCAAAAATATGATGAAATCATTTTAAGTCATTAAAAAATGTTCTTTATGTTTTGTTAGATTATTTTTTTTTTTTTTATATTATTAAATTTTTTTTATGATATATTTTACTAT
>JAXRJS010000207.1:0-17500 GCA_037127375.1 Dione juno | reverse complement strand
TTTTAGCGAACGGACCCATCCAACTCAAAAGACACAAAAAACGGAAGTTTTTTATCTAATCAAGCGCGCCGAATCATAAAAAAAAACGTTCATTCAAAACATACACTCGATGAATACAAAAAAAAATAGAAAATAAAACACAAAAAGCACAACACAGCAAGCACAACAAGCCTCACAGTTACTACAATCGCACAAAACACTTACCCGATAAAAAAATTTCACATCATCAACACTCACAAATCAACCAGAACAAACTAGTAATAGTAATAATAGCCCAGATCCAAAAACATAAAAAATCTCAAAGTGACAGGAAAAGGGAAGTGGACACAACAAGAGGAAAAGTTAATTTTTTGCTATTATATGGCAAAATGTGAAGGTAGGGAAATACATAAAAAATTGGAAGTATCTTTAAGGAACAAAACCCCTAAAAAACCCAAAAAATACTAAGATTTAAGGGAAAATCACTACCCAAACCAAGCACGTCGAATTTTAAAAACAAAGTTATACTCTAGAGCACTTAACCAAATAAACTCTGCTGAAATAAAATACATTTAACACAACACGATAACACTCACATAAACATAGCCACCACCCTTAATAGTGTAACAAAAGAGATATTAGAACAACATACAAAAGACATTGAAACTAAAAAATGGAAAAGCCCAAAGTGCTGAAATATCTGATGATCCCCAAAAATCCGATAATTTGTCAATTTCTTCCCCTTTTTGCTAAAATTTAAAGGGAAAATCCTATCGAGGAGCGCGAGTACCTCCCAAAAACCCAAAATTAATAAACAATTTTTAAAAAACCTAGCAATTATTAACAATTTTTTTGCCAAATTTTTTGACGGTGCTCGGTCTCTCCGAGATACAAACGATATTATTTACTCGGCTGCAAAAACATTGATATTAATAAAAATAAAACCTTACTCACCTACAAATAATTAAGCAGCATGCGGACCCCCCATGGAAGAAAAAATAAAAGTAAAAATAAAACATTTGAGAAAAAAATTTTGGGCAGATGATAGAGATTCTAGAGGCTTTAAAATCAAGAAAGATGATAAAAATAAAAGACAAACTATATTCAAAACACAAAAAAAAAAAACGAAATAGACCATAAAAACAGAAAAGAGTTTTTGAAACAAAAATTAAAGCATTACAGGACGGATTAAACAAATTAAACAAAAAATAGCAGAAAACAGAAAAATAAAATGTTTACAGAAGATGAACACAGTTTATATAGGAATTTAAGCAGTAAGCAAGAAAACTTAAATAAACTACCGAGCAAAGATGTACCGGGGAGTTTTGGAAAAATATTTTATCAAAACCGGGTTCTTACAATCATAATGCAAAGTGGTTTCAGATTTTAGTCAACACAATAGTACAGCTATAAAACTAACCTATTTGAAGAAATTACTACTGAACAGATTAAGCACGTGTAGGTAAAATGCTAAACTGGAAGGCACCTGGACGAGATAAAGTACAAACTACTATCTCAAATATTTTTAAAATTTCACGACCACTTGGCTATGCTATTTACAAAAATTTTTGAAAGGCAAGAATCGTTGATGACTGGCTAACTACAGGTAAAATTTTTTTAATACCAAAAAATAAGGATACTGCAGAACCTAAAAATGGCGCCCAAATTTCATGTTTACCGACTATGTACAAACTCCTCACCTCAATACTCGCTGAACAATTGTCAGTTTTTGTGCAACAAATCATCATGGCTCCAGAACTAAGAGGTGCCGTCGTGGGGTACGAGGTGCAAAGATCACTTAATGATAAACAAGGCCTACTAGAAGATACTCACCAAAGCCCAAAAAAAATAAGTATGGGATGGATAGCTATAAAAAGCGTTTGATACTATCTCCCACGAAGGCTCCTGCGGGTATTTGGGCATCTACAAGTCCCACCCAAATATCAAATTTTTTCCCTTTAAAGAGCTATGCCAAAATGGAATGTTGTCATGACAGCAAAAGGCTCTTCAAGCTCTTTTACTACTGAACCGATTCAGGTAAAACGGGGCATTTTTCAGGGGGATTCTTTATCCCCACTCCTATTTTGTTTGGCACTTAATCCAATATCCACCATTCTAGGGGAAATATGAGAAAAAGGGGTACCATCAAAGGACAGTGTATGGATTAATCATCTTATATACAGGACGATCTCAAAGTTTTGCAAAAATAGAACTAACTTAAAAAAATTTTTTAAATAGTGTAAAAATTTTACTTCTGATATGGGAAAGTCATTTTGGGTTTTAAAAAAATGCAACTACTTCACATAACTGCTGGACATAGGGAAATATGCTGAAGGGGATGAACATGTCCTACTGAACGGAAATAGCTTTAAACAATTACAATTAGATCAAACATATAAATCCCCGGAAAAACGAATCTGGAAAATAAATCATAGTGATATTAGAGACCAATTAATGAAAGAGTACTTCAGGAGGGTTAAAAACATAACTAATTCATATTTTAAAAGCAAGAAATTGGTAAAGGAAAAACATACGCTGTTCCATTCTAATGTATCTTTGGGGTAATTAAATTTTAAAAATATGACCTAAAACGAATAGATATCAAAACACGTAAATTATAGCAAAGAAAAAAGTTCATCAGCAAAAAACAGATTTAGAGAGGCTCTATTTACCTGAAAGAGTGGGGGTAGAGGCTTAATTAATATAGAAAAATTTTTATAAAGCTCATATTTGAATTACAAATTATATTTACAACAGAAGAGTGAAATTAAAAGAAGCAATAGCACAACATGATCGAAGAAGGAAAAAAAATTCAATATACAAACAATCACTAGAAATAGAAAAAAAATTCAAATAAAGCCAGTACAGTTCACACTAAAACAGAAATAAAAATAGCATGGTAAAGAAACAAAAAGAAATCTGGAGGAATAAAAGCCTACATGGGCCCAATTTCCCCAAAAAAATTCTGGACGTTGCCCAAAGTTGATAAAGAATTCTCGTTTTGATGGCTGAAAAACAACCATTTTGCCTTCATTGGAATCGTCAATATTTCTATCAAGACCCGGCAGTAAGACGCCTAAAATGAGCGAGAATATTGAAGCGGAATGTTGATGGCAAATGCCGCTTGTGTGTGAGTAAGACGAAACAGTGCAACATCTTCTTGCAGGTGCGAAAAAATTGCTGGTACATTTTCGTGAAAAGGCACAATAATTTAGTCCAGTATGGTTCTGGTGCTTGGGTAGAAAAAGAAAATTGAAACTGAAAGTTTATGGGGAAGCGGAAAAAAAACAACGTTAAAGAAAAACACAGCCAAGAAATGTGGGGAAAAGCCTGTACAAACGAATTACAATAATACACAAAAGACCTGATTTGATATACTAGATAAAACAGAGAAAATACAACCCATTGACTCTCTGTCCATCTGACTTAAAAAATCGGTGCTAAGGGAAAATTTAAAAATCAGCAAATACCCTCCGCTGAAGTTGAACCCCTAGGTTATGGAACACCACTGTCCAAATTTTCCCCATAGTAGTAGGGGCCAGGGAGTAGTGGCGAAGAGTCTTAAAGGACTGCGAAAGTTAATGCACATAAAACATTCACATCCTCCAAAAACAAGCGCAAAAACTCTTCCACCATAATTAGTAAAGCCTTGGGGATTCCGTTTTTGTAACGTAGTCATCTCAAATAACAAACCCTCAAACATCGATCATTTCATAATACCGTCCATACTTAACGCAAAATTTCAAGAACAGCTTCATCCTCGGAAACAGAACCCCCCAATCGAAAACCCAAATTTAAACTTTTAAACTTATTAATTTCTATTTTATAGGATATAGGACAAATGTAAAGAAATCCTTTTTTCTTGAGGGTCTCAGGACGGGGTATTACTAAAACCCCGAAGTGTGAGAATCGAGGAAAGCATAATAATAATAATAATAAAATAATAATAATAATAATATAAAATAATAATAAAAATAAAATAACAATAACAAAAAACAATAACAAAACAATAACAAAAACAATAACAATAACAATAACAATACAAAAACAATACAATAACAATAACAATAAAATAACCAAAAACAAACAATAACAAAAACAAAACAATAAAAAAACAATAACAAAACAATAAAAAAACAATAACAATAAATAACACAATAAAAAATAACAATAACAAAAACAATAACAAACATAACAATAACAAAAAAACAAATAACAATAACAATAAAAACCCAAAAACAAAAACAATAACAAAAAAATAACAATAAAAATAACAAAAACAATAAAATAACAATAAAAATAACAAATAAAAATAACAATAACAATAAAAATAAATAACAAAACCCAAAAACAATAACAATAACAAAAACAATAACAAAAACAATAACAATAACCCAAAAACAAAACAATACAATCCAAAAACTAAAAAATAAAAAAACAAAACAATAACAAAAAAAATAAAAAAACAAAACAAAAACAAACAAAAACAATAAAAACAAAATTTAAAAGTCACAAAAAAAATTTTTCCATACAAACGAAAATTATTCTACCGCAATTTGACTCAAGCAAGGCTAGTAAAAATAAACGACTAATACAGTTGATTTACCCACAAATGAAGAACTACATAGTTTCTGGTCATCCATTTTGGTCTTTTCCCGGGTTTGAGCATAACCAATCAGAATGGATTGAAGACCCAAAAAAAATATTTAGATAACACATAGCTAAAAGAAATTTCAAAACCCGTTACTAAAAATTTTTAAAATCCGTTATTTCAAAAATTCAAAACGGGAAAAGCTACAGAAACCGATAAAATTCAAAATTTTTGGTACAAAAAACTGACTAGTGTACATAAGTATTTGCTTTTACAATAAAAATTTTTATAAAATTGCCAAACACATTCCCAATCTTTTTGTAACAGGGGGTTTAAACTTACATGCTACCTAAAGATTTAACAAATAAACGAGACCCCGCTAAATATAGGCCAAAACATGCCGAAAAACCATTTACAAAATCATATTTTTTCTGTATCACTGATCTGTTTATAAACTTTTAGATACCAACAAATCCTTACAGAACAGAAAAAAGGCTGCCGTCGTCTAAGCCAAGGATGTAAAGAACGCTCGTTATAGAACCCGTCATATCAAAACATGCACTCTGCAAAAAGACAGATATATATACCAGGTACTTGATTACCAAAAAGCATTTGATTCAGTACCACACACATGGCTTCTAGCCGTTTTAAAATGCAAAAGTACACCCAAATATTATAGATTTTTTAAAAGTAAACATAAAAAAATTGCACAAAAAATTTTAAGTTACTAATTTAAAAAAAACAGAAAGAAAACAGAACCAATACATTTTAGACGAGGTTTTTTTCGGGGGATTCATTTAGTCCTCTCGGGTTTTTTGCCTCGCCTTAAAATCCTCTATCTGTAATATTAAATAATATTTGAAAAAGGATCGAAATTACCCAGGAAAACCCCTTCAGAACATTATATCGCATCTGATGTATTGGATGACATTAAACTTTACGCGTCCATCTTAGTAATTTGATCAACTTGCAGACAACACAGTTTTTTCCACTGTTATAAAATAAAATTTTGGCATTGACAAGGGGTAAGTTAAAATTCTCCAAAAGGGACAGGTAGAAAAAAATATTATAATTAAATTCCGGAGAATAATCATTTCAATAGACAAATAAACTTTGGATAAAAATTTTTAGGGTTAAAATTCGAGAAAAATTTCCCTCATAAAAAAAATAAAATAGATTTTAAAATAAAAAATTTTAAAAAGAGAACAAAAAATTTTTAAACAAAAATTTTAAGGGCGCATAAAACACTACAAAAGCATTAAACACTTTGGTAATACCAGTACCCCCTACTTTTTTGGCATTTTTAAAAAGTGGTCACAAACAGTTTTAAAATAAGCATCACGTTTTTATAAACCCACTTTGACTAAGTACAAAAACACCACCCCCTTTCCCCTGCGCCCCAAAGGTTTAAACACTTCCAGGTACAAAGGGCGGAAGGGGAATAATAGATAAAAAATCTTCATAAAAAGCAATAAAATTACTTAGATTATTTTTTTCATCTCGTGCACAACAATCATCACTTCATGGTCTTTTTACAGTATTACCCAAAAATTTAACACCCCCAAACAAGCAGTCTTAAATTCCCAAATAAATAAAAAAAAAAAAGGCCCCAACAAAACTGGAATCGGGTTGGCAAAAATCCCTTCATAAAAAGGCACAGACGTGATTTACTCGGGTCCCGTCGTCGACAAGAAAGCGTCGAACGCCGGGTTGACACGGGGGAATTTATTTCCTGAGACGGAAGGGTTTATGCTAGCCAACAAACCAAACCATTGAACTCGTAATTTTTAAAAAACATAAAAACAGATACCCAAATAGTCGGGTGCAGACATTGTCATTGTGCTAGCGAAACCATTCACACTTTTTCACCGGAGCTTAAAAATCAATAACAAAAAAACGGATTAAAAGCATGGGCCACGATCAAGTAGCACCTTTATACACCAAAATTAGAAAAAAAAGAAATTTTAATCATTAAACCCTATGCCATATTAAAAATAAAAACTCAAGCTGTTTTAGATTAAAAGTTTTTAAATTTTATTGGGATGGGACAAATTACGGGCCGAACAATCCATCACAACAGGCCGGGAATAACCTTACACGAAAAAAAACAAAAATTTTATTTTTTTAAATTGTTTTTGGGAAAAAACCCAATACCCAAAAACCTTTTCTGCAAAAATTTTCAGACAAAACAAAAAAACACAGATTTTCCATAGAATTTAAAAGCACTATGGGAAAAATTTAAACCCCCGGGCAGAACTTTTCCCAATAATCCTTTTTTTCCACAGGGGTCATCCCGACCCCCTTTAAAACTCTAGTCCCCCAAACAACTCAACATTCACCCACTCCTTTATCGCCCGTAAAAAAAGCAGTTATTCTAAACACTTGCGCATTGTTGGAAATTTTTAAAATTACAAAAAAATTATCTCAGCCCTTTCCGAAATGTTTACAAAAAGTCTAAAACTAAAAGCTTTGGGGGGAATAATTCCCCAGAAAGGGGAAGAATAAAGGGAAATTAAAAAAATAAATAAAAATAATATATATAAAAGTTTTATATTTTAAATATTTTAAAATATTATATATATATATAATATATAATAATTATTATATAAAATAATATTATATAATATATTATAATATTTTAAAATATAAGATATATTTTTAAAAATATTATTTTAAAATATTTTTATATATTTTATAAAATTTTATATAATATATATATAAATATAAATATAATATATATATATATATATATAATATATATTTATATATTATTATAATATAATAAATATATTAATATATAATTTATATAAAATTATATATAGATATAAAATTTTAAATTTTAACAAAAAATATATACATCTACATATACAAAAACATATACATAAATATAGTACAAAATAAATAATCCCATTCCCTATACATATACTTTTAACATATACATATACATATACATTACTTTAATACATATACATATACATATAATATCATTCATATACATACAATACTATAAAAACTTTATACAATACTTTAAATTTTCCCTTACATAACATATACAAAATATACATATATAACATAACATAAAAATTAAACATATACATTACATTTTCCATAACTTTACTATACATATACATATACTTTACATATACAATTTCATAACTTTATACATATACATAAAATTTTAAATATACATAACATTAAAATTTAGCATATAATTACTTAAAATTATAAACCCTTATACATCAAACATTTTAATATAACATATAAAATATAACATATACTATACATATACATAACTTTAAAACAATACATAACATATACATTACAGAATACCATAATTACATATACATTCATATACATATAAACCCCCATATACATTACTTTAACATATACATTCCCAATACATAATACTTTAATACAAAAACTTTAAAAACCCTAACAATACATTCCCTATACATATACAATACATAACATAACATATACATATACATATCCCATATACATTTCCTTTAACATATAATTACTATACTATACTATCCCAATAAAATAAATATACAAATATTATATATATATATAATAATATATATATATAAAATTTTATTATATTTTTATATATTAATATGTAATATAGCGTAGCCAGACCCCGCAGAAAAAAGGTTTTTCCCCATTGACAAATTTTTTGGGGTTACCAAATTGTTTTTATTAACATGTCCCAAAGGGGGGGACGAGATATTTGTCGAAAAGGGAAACCCTTTTAAAGGAAAACATACTATAATGGGTGTAAAAAGGGTTTTACGATGAGGAAAAATTTTTATTTATTATTACTGTTTTTTTTTAATTTTTCCTTTTTTTGAGCTTTTTTCTTTAGAAGATTATCCCCTAATTTTGGGAAATTGGATCAAAATTGCCCCCCAAACAATATTATCCCGTTAACCCTTTTCCCAAATTCCTTTTATTTAATTTACTTTTATTCTTTTTAAAACACAGGAATTACGTAACTTGAGCTCACATGCTTAATAGAAAATTTACACCCCAAAATTTACTCAAAGCTTTTTTTTAAAAAATTTTTTTGGGTTTTACTTTAAAAACCCAAGCTTAAAAAATATATTGAAGCCCCCTTTTAAATCGCAACAAAATTTTTTATGGATAAACCCTTTTTTTATAGCTACGGGTTTTCATGGGTTACATGTAATCTTTTGGAAAAATCTTTTTATTAACATGTCTTATACGAACATTAATTTTCATTTTCAAAAAAACACCTTTTTGGGGTTTGAAGCAGCACCCTGATATTGACATTTTGCAGATGTAGTTGATTATTTTTTTATATCTCAATTTATTGAAAGAAAATTTAAATTTTTTATATAATATATTTGTATTTTTCCCTTTCCAATCAAAAAGTTTTAAAAAATTTTAATGTAAAAAATTTTTTTAATATTTTTTTATTTCTTTTAAATTTAATGTAATTGCAAATTTTATAATAATTTCTTTTTAAAATTTTTAAAAAAATCTTTTATAGACCCAGAAAAATGTTCCCCATTTTTAATGGGGGATTTAACCCTAAATCTTTAGGGTCGTATTCCTTTTTCTGTACATTTTTTAATCACAACACAAAAATTTTTTAATTTTTTAGGGAAAATCGCTTTTTTTTTCCCATCATTCCTACATTTAAAAATTTTTGGGCAATTTTTTAAAATTGATTTAAAATTTTTTTTTTTTAATTTTTTAATTTTTCTATTATTAGGGGGCCCCTTTTTCATGAAAGAAATCAAAAATATTAAATTGAAACCAATTAGGGTTATTTTTTAATTTAAAAAAATTTGATTTGCTTTCAAAAAATATTAAGTTTTTAATTTTTCTTAAACAAGAACAATTTGCATTTTAATTTTGCTTAAAAATAAGTTAATAACTTGTTTTTATTAAATTTAAACCCCAAAAAAGGTATATCAGTTTTTAAAGATAAAAATTTAATAAAAAATTCCAATTAAAAAATATTTAATTAAGCTGCTAACCCTTTAAAGCCTAGTTTATTAATATCCCTTAAAATTTCTTTTTTTTTTATATTTAAAATTGTTTTAAAATTTTAAAAAATTACATTTTCATTGTAAAAATAAAAAAAAAAATTTTAGATATTTTTAAAAATTATAAATCACCCTTTAAAAACTTCAATATTATGCTCCAAATTTGCTATTTAAATTAAAATTATTTTTAAAAATTTTAATAATATTTATAAAAAAAAAATCAAAAAAATAAATTTTAAAATTATTTTCTGATAAAAATAATTAAAATTTAAAAAATTATTTTTCAAAAATTAAAATAAAACCTTTGACCTCTGGGATAAATCTCTTCACCCTAAACAATATTTTATATTTTTGACCTATTTTAAAAAATAATTAATTTTAAACCTTTTAATTTAACATTGGTAAAATTTACATATAACAAAAAATACTAATCTTATAATATATTTAAAAAATTTTTTCATAGAATAAATTTTTTTACCCCTAATTAAATAAACCAAACAAACCCAAAAAGTAAAAAAAAATTAAACCCTTATTTTAAAAAAAAAAGGTTAAAAAAATTAATGAGGAAACAAAAATTTTTTCATCTTAATATACTCCCCAAAAATCTTTTTAAATAAAAAAACCAAATTTTTCTTTTTAAAATAAAATAAAACTTTGTTTATAAAAAATTTAAACTATACTAAAAAAGTATAAAAATATACTAATTAAATTTTTTTAATCATTTAAATTTTAAATATATTAAAAAACGAAAAAGTATAAAATATAGTTTAAAAAACCCTTGAAAAAAAAATAAAAAAAATTTAAAAAATTTAAATTTCTTATTCTAACCAAATTTTTAAAAAAATATCCTTAGTAAAAACCAGCCAAAAAAAGGGAAACCCACATAAACTAAATTTTTAAATATTTATGCATAAAGAAGTATAGGAACATAAAATCTAAACCCCCCTTTTTATTCGAATACTTGATTATCATTTATTATGTGAATAAACACCCCTGCACATAAAATAAAAAAACTTTAAAAATAGCATGAGTTAAAAAATGATAAAAAAGCTAAACACAAATCCTATTCTTTAAAAATTTTTATTATCAAACCTAATTGTTTTAATGTAGTGAAGCAATAATTTTTTTTTAAAACCAAATTCTAATTAACACAAAATTCCAGATATTATTTTTTGCTAACCCCGATAAAGTAATAAAAATTTTTTAAAAAAATTATATCAAGTAAAAAATTTAAATCGAATTAATAAATAAACCCCCGCTGTCCCCCAATGGGAAGGGAAAGAACTAAAGCCGACACAGGAGGGAGGAGCTGCTATAGCAGCAGGTAATCCTGATCTAAAAGAAAATTTTAGCTCCTTAGTTTTAGCTGCAAATAAATTTTAAAATCTTTAAAAATTTTTTTAAAAAAACTTTCTTATAAAATTTAAATAAAAAATATAATTTTTATCTTCCATAATTTATTTTTCCCAGAAAATCAATAATAAATTATTACATCCCCATAAAGATTTAAAAGCAGTTTTAAAATCCCAGCATTATAAGATTTAATATTCTGATAAAAATTTCTAAACAATAAGAAACAACCCTAAACCGCTCAAACCCAATAAAATTTTAAAATTTTATAAGGGCAAAAATTAACAAAAATTTTAGAAAATCAAAAATTAAAATAAATAAATAAAACCATTTAAATTCAATTTTGATTTATATATCTTTTTCTATAATAAATTTTCTGAAGAAGAAAAAAAAAAAAAACAAATATTAAAAAATAATAAAGATATTCAATTTTAATAAAAAAAATATAACTATTCTTATTTAAATTTAAAAAAATAATTTCTCACTCTAAAAAAAAACTAAATTTTTTAAAAGGAAAATATATCATAAAAAATTTAATTTAAAAAAAAAAAAAAAAAAAATCTAAAAAAAACATAAAGAAAATTTTTTAAGACTTTAAAAAGATTTCATCATATTTTTTGGGTTTCCCCAAAACCAATATTTTTATTAAATTATTTAAATAAAACAATTATTCCATAATCAATCTATAAATTTAAATATTTAAAGGTAATTCCCGGGAAATTTCCCCTATAAAAACTATAAAAATTTTTATATTATATTTCCATGCTGAGTATAAGAATATTAATATAAGCTATACCCCGGGTCTAAAAAAAGAAATTAATATCAATAAAATATTTTCAACCCCAAAATCATCTCACTAAGCTTTAATTAAATAATTTTAACTATTAAATTTAAAGAAGGGGGGCTGCTATTTAGAAATATTAATAAAAATCATCATAATCTTATTTAAGGCATGAAATTTTATCCCCTTATTAATAAATATTCTTCGACTATTTAATGTTCATTTAAAATTTTTGGTAAACAAAATATCCCAGATGAACATAACCCCCTGTCCAATTATTAAAATATAAGACCCCATATAACCTCAAAAATTTTTTGTTATTAAACCCCCCAAAAACTAATCTTATATAGCCAGAAAATAAGCAATTAAAGATTTTAAGTCAAATTTTACAAAAACATTTTAAAAATGAAAATAAAAACCTCCCAAATTTAAACTTTTTTTTTTTCTTTTTTTTTTTTTATTAGCGGGAAATGCGTTTTGCAGATTTTACTGGGGATCCCCCCGGTTTGTTTCCCTCCCACCCACCCAAAACCCAGCGGAAAACCCCCTCCATTATTAAGACGTCGCAGGATCGCTTGCGCATGTAACTACGACGCCTCGATGGAAGGCCCGCCTATCGCAGGCCACCGTCCTTTTAGGGTTCTCTAGGGCACCCACAGCCTTGATGACTTGCAGAAGGGCCAGATGCTCCTCCTACAGGCGTTTCTTTAAGGTTGGAGTAGCGCATAGCGCATTCTCCTGCTTCCTGGTCTACGGCGGCGAAATGGGTCTGCATTATGCGGGATTCGCGCACTCGCTCCACGGTCTCTTTTAGTGAGATGACTGCCTCACAGAAAGAGACCATTGCAGACCAGTTCCCCTTACTATCCAGCATGGCCCTTACTACACTGGATAAAGAAAGATCTTGACCCACCACAGCCATCAAGGCATGGCGCTGTGGGGCCCAAGCGGGGCATTCAGCCAGAGTATGATGTGCCGAGTCGACGGAGGCATCACACTCATGGCAAACCGGTGACATTTTCCCGACATTTCGTACTAAAATATTTTTTTTGCTAAAAAGATAGAAAACAACCTGGCTCACACCGGTTTGAACCTCAGATCATGTAAGATTTTAATGATCGAAACAGATCAAAATTTTAAAACTTTTGCATTTAAATTTTATCTTAACTCCAACATCGAGGTCGCAACCTTTTTTTTTTATTTGTACATACAAAAAAAATTACGCTGTTATCCCTAAGTATCTTTTTTTCTTTTAGTCACTATTTATGGATCATTTATTCACTTATTTATGATTTTTTTTTTAAAAAAGTTAATAAATTTTTTCCTATCGCCCCAATTAAATAATAATAAAATTTTAAAATTTTATATTATCTCATAATCCAAATTTTAATTGTTATAAAACTCTATTAGGGTCTTCGTCGTCTTTTTAATTTATTTTAACTTTTTAATTAAAAAATAATTTTCTATAATACATTTAGAGACAGTTTATATTTCATCAAATCTTTCATACAAGTCTTCAATTAAAGACTAATGATTATGCTACCTTTGTACAGTCAATATACTGCAGCCCTTTAATTATTAATCAGTGGGCAGATTAGACTTTAAATTATTAACCAAAAAGACATGTTTTTGATAAACAAGTGAATATAAATTTTTGCCGAATTCCTTTAAATTAATTTTAATTTAAATTTATTTTATTTTACAATAATATACTAATTTATCATTATTACTATTTTTTTTTTATTAAAAAAATATTTTTTTTATAAAATTTAAATAATTATTTAAATAAATTTTTTTATAATTAATTTTAATTAATAAACATATCAATTTTAAAAATTTTAAATTTATTTACATAATTTATATATATATATATATATATACTATATATATATATATATATATATATATCTATATATATATATATATATATATAATATATATATATATATATATATATATATATATATATACATGCCTGAATACTATAAAATTCAAATATTATAATGTTATATTAACTACATTTAAGATTAATAGAGGATTGTCCTCTAAGGAGTTATCTCCCCCATATAAATTTGTCTAATAGATAGATTTTAGAGAAGCATCGCCCGGTCCCTTTGTCAAACTAGGAAACTTTCGATCAGTTTGATTACCTGGACAGTTTCCCGAAGACTTGGAAAGGTCGTTGTGCTGCTGCAGCAGAGACAGATGTCCTCTGCCTCCTCCCTTAGATAGGCCAATTTGCTGCCTGAATAAGAGAGGCATGCGTTTCAGGGATCATCTCTTTCCGTCTTATTCAACACCTAGAGAGGCATATAGGTGCCGGATCGTGTCAGAAAGGTCAGGGTTCGGGTTCCCCGGGCCGGTCCCCCGGGCAACCGTTGATTGGGCCCCGCGCCCTTGTCTTCCCCGGTAGTTGCTCTGCTACAGCAGAGACAGTGTTTGTCACGGCCCGTCCTCGTTAGATGTGGTCAATGCCTTTAACAGTCTGCCGTTTGAGGACGCTAAGAGAGGCACTGCGGTTCCCTGGGTCCTCTCTATCTCCGGCGGCTGTTAGATGACTACCTCCAAGATAGAGTAGTCTATGGATTGGGGGAAATGGCCGGATCGGTCGACGAAGTGTCGGTTGTGGGGTTCCACAAGGGTCGGTTTTGGGCCCGTTACTGTGGAACATCGGTTACGATTGGCTCCTGCGCTGTCGTCTTCCTCCTGGGATGAGTATCATCTGTTACGCGGATGACACTTTGGTCACGGCCCGTGGTCCATCCTCCCAGGAGGCGGCACGCTTGGCTGAAACCGGCACGCGTCTTGTTATTGGCCGCATCGAAGCGCTGGGTCTGAAGGTCTCTATGCCTAAAACTGAGGCCCTACTTTTTCATGGTCCTCGCAAAGGGCCCCCACGTAGGGCTACTTTGCGCATCCAGGGCCAGGAGGTGGAGGTACGGCCCCAGATGAAGTATCTGGGACTAACCCTGGATAGTCGATGGTTTTTTAAGTCGCACTTCGCTCAGCTTGCACCTAAGCTTGTGAACGCCGCCGGGGCCCTCGGTAGATTACTGCCAAATATCGGAGGGCCCGATTTTACATGTCGACGTTTGTACGTCGGCGTGTTGAAATCCATGGCACTTTACGGCGCTCCTGTGTGGGCCGATGCTCTCTCCGTTCATAACAAGACCCAATTGCGTAAAGCGCAGCGGGTCATAGCGGTTAGAGCTATTCGAGGATACCGGACAGTGTCGTGGACGGTGGCTACACTCCTGGCGGGTTGATCCGCCTTGGGAGCTGCAGGCGGAATTGATCGCCAGAGTTCACGCATTCCGTGCAAGTGAGCGGTCGCGAGGTGAGCAACCATCGAGTGAGGTTATCGGGCGGATCAGGAAGAGAGCAGACGAAGCCCTGATTCGGCGATGGAGGGAGGACCTGGGTTCACCGGTGGCAGGACTGGTGACGGTGGAGGCGGTTCGCCCCCACCTAGAGCGCTGGTTGACAAGAGGGTTTGGCGTCCTGACGTTCAGACTGGTGCAGGTATTGACGGGGCATGGTTGCTTCGGCAAATATTTGCATCAGATTGCGCGTCGGGAGATGTCACCAGCGTGCCACGAGTGTGATGCCTCCGTTGATTCGGCGCATCACACTCTGGCTGAATGCCCCGCTTGGGCTCCGCAACGCCACGCCTTGATGGCTGTAGTGGGTAGGGATCTCTCACTGTCTAGTATGATGGAAGCCATGCTGGAGAGTGAGAGGAACTGGTCTGTAGCAGTCTCCTTCTGTGAATCTGTTATCGCACAAAAGGAGGCCGCGGAGCGTGCGCGCGAGCTTAGCGTGGATGCAGATCTGCTCCGCCGTCGTCGACCGGGAGGTAGGAGAAGGCGGTACGCGCATCTCCAACTTCCCTAACCCTAGAGGAGCTACTGCAGGAAGGTCATGAAGATCTTCCCTCAAGTCATCGAGGCTGCGGGCGCCCTGGAAGATACACTGGGGCTCCCCGAAGGCGATAGTGGCCCACGTTAGGTGGGCCTTCCACCGAGGTGCTGTAGTGGCATGCGCAAGCGATCCTGCAGCATCTCATATAGGTGGAGAGGGTTTCCGCTGGGTTTTAGTGGGTAGTGTCGGGTTCGATGAGTCCCACAGTACCATTCCTCTGTAGGACACAAGTGTCCTACTCAGGGATGGTCTGCGTAAAAGTATTTCCCAGCGAAAAAAAAAAAAAAAAAAAAAAAAAAAAAAGGCATCACACTCATGGCAAACCGGTGACATTTCCCGACATTTCGTACTAAAATATTTTTTTTTGCTAAAAGATAGAAACCAACCTGGCTCACACCGGTTTGAACTCAGATCATGTAAGATTTTAATGATCGAACAGATCAAAATTTTAAACTTTTGCATTTTAATTTTATCTTAATCCAACATCGAGGTCGCAACCTTTTTTTCCACTTCCTCCGGCTCCTTCTCAGACATTGTTTGAATTTTGAAATAGAACTTCCCAACTTATTTCTGATAGTTTTTTATTTATTATATTATAATTAGCGCTTAAAAATTTGTGTCTCGCCATTGTAGATGTTTGCAGTAATGCATTCTTGTGAGTAGTTTCATAATTTATTATCAAGGGAGGGTGATATTTATCTACTGGACATGCAACAAAATTACTATGTTCTGTGCTAATGTTGTTATAATTGCTAAAAATAAGGTCTAAAACTTTTCCATATGAATTACAAATTCCATTATACTGTGATAAATTTGTTATTGCCATGAAATCATTAATTAATGCACTTGCTGTATTTTTATTATCAGGAGTAAAACTTTATTATCCGACTCTTCAGTCCACTGTATTGCTGGTATATTAAAATCTCCTATTAGAATAGTACTGGATTGCTTATGAATTATCCGTTCTATATTGTTTACATAGGTTTCGAGTACTTCAAAATATGAAAGGTGACGGAATGTAAACTGCACATAAAGAGACTGTTGTTGAGTCTAGGATAATATTTACCCAAAGACCTTCACATTTTGTTTCCCAAGACTCTACCCTATAACTCTTATATCGCTTCGACACAGCAAGTAATACTCCTCCTGCATCTGATTTAAAACTATCGCTTGACTCGCGATCTCGGCGAAAGACATTGTAACGATTGTCAATGATTTCATTACAATATATACTATTATTGAGCCAAGTTTCAGTAAAAACTATAACATCGAAATCAGTATTAAGAATGGCAAGATAATACATTAGTTTTAGGTCCGTATGCCCCTTACATTTTGGTAAAAATCGTAATTGTTTCACTCATTTACAAAACTCAAATAAATAATTACTTAAAAGTAATACAAAATAAAAATATATACCAATATGTGAGTATGAATATCACTTTAAGTGTCTTTTAATGTAATATTTTTTAAAATTCTTTGATTTAACTTGTATAACGTCCACTCGATATTGATTTTCCTGAGGTAAATAGTGCTATTACGCGACCATACAAACCGGAACTGTTTTTCTTTTGCAAAAATTCTGGCAGCAGCGTAAATATCCTTTGCTGGTTGATGTCAAGTGTTCTGATATATATATTGGCCTTTTATCTCCAGAAATACCAATATGTGTTGTGTTTAATTTGTTGTCTATATTATTCTTATTAAACTTTATCACTCCTGCTAAGAAACGATCTCGTAGTAATGGACTGTTAAATTTTACTAGAACTGACCTAGGACGTGCTGATTCTTTGTTAATTTTAGCTATGCGAGTACACTTGGAAATAACTCCTTCCGTTATTGGTACATTATCACTCCCCATTGTTC
>JAXRJS010000206.1:0-19795 GCA_037127375.1 Dione juno | reverse complement strand
CCCCAACAGGAATTAGGCTTAAAAAAAAAAAAAAAAACACAAAAATTGTTCCCAAATGCTACAAAAAATAACAATAAATAGGGGTAAAACAAGGCAAAGGGAACGGTATTTTAAAGGGGGCCTATTGTTAAACACCACTCTCCCCTTTTCGCTTTTCGGGGCATTGCGTGGTGAGGGGCGAAACTCAACGGCCGCGCTTTACCTATAATAAAAAACCTTTTAAAACCCATATTTTATTTTACACGTTCCCCTTTAAAACCTTTTTAAACTGGGTTTGCTTGTAATAAAACCCGAAAAAAATTATTAAGGGGTTTTTTTTAAGTATGAACCCCAAGCACCGCTTTACCCCACGTATAAGTGTTATCATTTTTTTTCGTGTATTTAAAAAAAACCCTTTTGGGTAAATATAAAAAAATTTGGGGACTAAACAGGAAAATTTTTTAATCTATAATTTTTAAAAAACACACTAATATGTATTTAAAATTATCATTTTTTTGTTAAAAAATACACTTTTTAAATGACCTTATTAAAACCCAATAATTTAAAATTTTATTGAATTTTAGTTTTTTTCCCCCTTTTTTTTTTTAAACCCCAACATTCAAACAAGCCAAAGCCAAAATTTTTTTTTTAAAACTCCCGGCGGGGCCTTTTGACTGTTACATTTAAATTAATTAGCCCAATATTTAATTTTTTAAAAGTTACATTTTTAAACAAATTTTATTGATAAAAAACTTGGGTCTTGATAAGTCGAAAAATGTCACTTTTAAAATAAAAACCGATCAACTCGATCGATATGACCTTAATTTTTTTCCGGGGGGGCTTTTTGGACAAAGATATTAAATTACATACCATTTTCCTTTAAAATGGTTGGACCTAAAAAAATCTCATACTCATTTCATCTAATTTCAACAATACAACCCCTTTATTTTTTGTAGGTTTAAAAAAAGTCAGTCAAAAGAAATCATTTAAAAAAAATGCTTAAGGAAAACCATCCAAACGTTTTCCATGAGGTTTTGTTTTAAATCTCCCCCTGGGGCCCTTTAAATTTTTTATCTTGGGGTGGGTTTTAAATTTAAAAAAATTAAGAGGGAAATCAGGGAAACAGTCAAAAAGCACTTACCCCAAAAAATACCCATCCCAATATTTCAGTTTTCCCATCCCATGACCATGATATCCCCATTCAATCCAAAATGATTCCCTTTTCTCATTTTAATTTTCCCTTATGCGGGTTCCCTAAAAAGTTTTAAAAAGGGGGGGGAATTAAATTTTTTTGGGTTTATAAATTTAATCCCGAACCCGGGGGGGCCCCTTACCTTTGATGTAGGAACGTCTGCTTGATAAAAGCTATCTGTGTTCGTGTATTGCCTTGTACTCGTAGGTAGACTCAAGCGCTGATAGAACAAATAAATAATTTTATCGTAATTT
The DNA here is from genome assembly GCA_037127375.1 of Dione juno. NCBI lineage: Eukaryota > Metazoa > Arthropoda > Insecta > Lepidoptera > Nymphalidae > Dione > Dione juno. Next base: position 18,370 of record JAXRJS010000206.1, on the reverse strand, counting down.
AGGTGAATAAATTATTAAATACATTATTATTGTTAATCATTATGTTATATTAAAATATCTATGATATGAGGAGCAGTAAGGGCAATGCTTTATATTAATGCTGCATTAGGTTCCTGTATACGGTAAAAGTGTTCAAAGTTTTCAACGCAAATATCGTTCAAAGTATTTTTTTTGAATTGATTGATTATATATATAGATATATATATATTATTATATTCTATATATATATTAATATATATATATATATATGTTTGTGTGCGTGTCAATACAGTCAGTCCAGGTCCAGTTAAAAACAATAAAACAAAAATGAAGGTCTAAATACAGCTATAGAGGAAGCCACAGTAGAAACAATTTTAGGAACAGTATCTCAACCACAAAATTGCGGATATGATATTTATTATATCTTAATAGCGATAAGGCGTTATGCATCACTGGATCTGAGTTTTTATGTGATAACGGCTCAAAACTAGAATATTTGTACGCTGACTAATAATACCTTCATATTGTTGGAGCAAAAAGTGTTATTTCTTAGGTAATACAAAAGTTAAGCATTTAAACTCAAACTGTGTAATATTGTAATTTAATTTTTCTTAAGTAATGAAACTTTTAACGATTTAATATTTTCTTTACTTTCACTTGAATAAGATGATATGATTTTTGCCAATCATTATCATTAATATTATTATTACAGAAGTTGACATTATATAACTTTATTTTCACTATATAGATATATATAAATTGATAACAATTATAATTGTTCAACAGGTAAAAAAAAAAAAATATCACCACCAGGTAGGTATACTACCAAGGTGCTGGAAAAACCCAGGATACATAGGTATTGAAAAAAACCCAGACGCCAGATAAAGTCCGTCTTACACGTTCATTCATGTTGTTTTATCTTTTGTCAGCTTATATTTAATGCCTTTAGGTGTATATGATAAGATACTATCATTTTAATATATCGTCTTCAATTAGATAATTCCAATATACGGAATTAAGTATCATTCCTTCAGTTTAGTACAGGAGTTTTAGTTGACTATCATGAGTTTTGCTGATAAATTGTAGTCGTGACAGGAGCTGGTTCAGTATTGGAGCTGCCATAGCTAGTCACTTTGCTATGAAGGAGCTAATGTTGTGCTGGTTGGAAGAAGTGAAAGTATTTGAAGAATATTTTAAAAGTATGTGAAAAAGTGGAAACAACATCTCGTGTTATTGCCGATTAACCAATAAAAACGACGGAGGAAATTTAAAAAAGAATTGAAAAATTTGAAAAAATGAATTCCGCAAAAATGCAGGATCGTAGATTTGCTTTTTTCTCGACGACAAGGGTATAAAGGCTTTCGCGAGATTATACGTAAATTTGGACTCCTGTGTACTTACGAATTTACTGCGCCTCATTTATCAAAACTAAAGGGGGAAAATTATCAATAATCTAGATTTAGCTGACCAAATAACTTTGCCCTCATGAACTCTTTTGGATTTCAAAGTGCCCTCAATCGTTTCCTCAAAGGCATTGCGTAAGCTAGCTCTCATGGTGTAGGTAAAACCAATTTGCCCGGACCCGTTAAAACGTATATTGGGGAAGGGGGTTCAACTTTGCATTTGATCCAGCAGCCTTGAAATACCGTTGGAAATGTGTGAAACTGAGAAATTGCAGACCTTGTTTTGTTTTTGGGGATGAGAAAGCTAAATCAACACTGGGTCAGATTTGTACGGACAACGGGGGAAGGGTTAAATTTTAATATTTAAATATATTTTATTTTTTTTCCTTTTAAAAATTTTTTAACGAAATTATTAATAAAACATTTACCCAAAAAATTTTGGTGATATTTTTATTAGGGTCTATTCCGGGGAATGTTTAAAAAAATAACTTTTTTTTATTTATCCCTTTTTTTTTTTATACATCTTTTTATATAAAAATTCATGGTTTTTAAATTTTTTTTGGATAAATTTAAAACTTAAAAAAGCTAAAATTTCCCAAAAATTTTTTTTTATTTATATTCCCATGAAACAAAAGGCCAGGGGGTTTGTTTTGGCCCCAAATTTTGTCCGTTTTGGTATGGGCATAGGGGGTACGCGCCCCGGTTTCCTCAACCCACCACTGTCATACTTTTTTCCCATCCTTTAAAAGGGTGGGTTTTCCCCACCCCCCCCCTTTCTCCCCCTTTTTTATAATTTTTTTTTTCCCTCTTATCCGGGGTTTTTCCCACAAAATTTGGGTTTTGGGGGGGAAGATGGCAATCGTCCTTTAAAAAGCCCCCCACCCCAAACTCATAGGGAAAGACCAAAAGTTGCGGGGGTCTGTAGGGGTCGCCCCCCAAACCCGACGCGCAGGCACAGGGGCCCTACACCTGTTTTAAATGGGAAAGGGGCTACCGTGTCAAGTAGGGACACGGCTAAAAAAAAAGAAGTAACCCCAAAGGAAAATTCCCCTTTTTCAAAGTGGAATTGGTCTTAACCGGACGATGCAGGGAAACTAAAAGATGTACTATGAGGCGTCGGGTCCAGTGTGCTTTCCTTCAGGAAAAAGCGTGGGAAAGGGCCCAAAAGTCTTTGAACATCGGACAGGGTTACCCGCTCTATTTCACTGGGTCTCCTTTCCCGGGAAAAATGGGTAGCAGTAGGTTTTTTCTGGGAAAAGCTACGGAATTTGGGCTCCTGAAGTTGCCGACGCAAAGGCCGCCTGATGCGGGTGAAGGTACTGGTTTAGGGGGGGGTATCGCCAACTTTAAAAGTGTACCCCTCCCCAGGCGGTTGTAAGGGGGCCCAAAAGGAAATCATTCGGGGCAAAATGAAGAGGTTTTTACCGCAACCATCTAACCCAGGTGATCATAGTTGGGGGGACCTTTAAAGGGCAGGGGGGTTTAAAGGGTGCGGGTACGTATGAAAGTGTCCCGGTGGTTTTGGTCACGGTCGCCGCAATATAGAGGGCGAAAATATCCTAAGAACCTGTATTGCATCTGATCTGGCCATCGTGAATACTTCTTCCAAAAGAGTCCGCAGCATCTTATTACGTATGCGAGTGGACTCCATTCAACCCAAATAGATTACCTATTGACCAGGCGGTGTCATGTTGGCAAGGTAACTACTGTAAAGTCATTCCTGGTGAAAGCCTCACGGCCCAACATCGTCTTCTTGTCATGGATTATGTCGTTACCCCCCGCTAAAGAAATTAGCCGAGACGCGTAAGTCTAAGATCAAGTGTGGTTGCTGAATGGACCGATGCAGACCGACTTTCTGGCAGAGGTTAACAGTCAAAATTTATCAACTAACACCGAAACTGCTCAGGATGCTTGGGATCGAGCTCAGTCAGCAATCATTACGGCTGGTAACATGTTCTTGGCGTTTCTAAGGAGGACGTATTATGGACAGGGAGACATGGTGGTGGAATGACAAGGTACAGAGGTGATTCATGATAAGAAGACTGCATTTAAGGAGTGGCAGCGTTCCAACTCTCCTGAAGACAGGCTGGAGTACATAGCAGCGAAACGTGCCAGCAAAAGAGCTGTAGCCAGAGCCCGCAGTGAAAGTTTATTACCTCTATATGATAAACTTGAAACTGTGGAGGGGCAGAAGCTCATCTACAAATTGGCACGTGCTCGGGATAAAGCGACGCAAGATATCACAAAATGTCTTTGCGTCAGAGATTCCCAGGGCAAGCTGCTTTGTAGTCATGCTTCTGTGAAGGAGAGGTGGAGAAGTTACTTCTTGGAGCTGCTGAATACTCAGCACCCGGTAGTATTCCGTCTGAACCACCTCCTAACCTGGGACTTATTGCTCCAATACCCTTGATGAAACTCGGAATTGTCTTCGACGCATGAAGAACGGCAAGGCGTGGGACCTGACGATATTCCGATCGAAGCGTGGAAATCGTTAGGCTCTCGTGGTGTGCTCATGCTTACTGATCTTTTTAACCGCATTTGAACACTGGGACGAGGCCACATCAATGGCGGCACAGTTTTATTACCCCTATTTACAAAGGAAGGGGCAGTGTTCAAGATTGCGGTAGTTATAGGGGCATTAAGATTATGAGTCACACCATGAAGCTCTTCGAGCGCGTGATTGCCCTCAGGCTCCGCCGAGAGTGTACTGTCTCTGAGTGTCATATGGATTTCAGCCAGGATCAGGCACTACGGACGCCATTTTTGCCCTCAGAATTTTGATGGAGGCACACAGGGAAAGAGGAGAGCTCTGCATGTGGCATTCTTAGACCTGCAGAAGGCCTTTGACTGTGTGCCACGTCAGTGTATCTGGTGGGCACTGCGATCCAAAGGGATCCCTGAATCCTATGTTGCTATTATCAGAGACATGTACAACGACTCTGTTTCTACAGTTAGGACCGCTGTTGGCGATACCAACCCTTCCCAATTACAGTAGGGTTCACCAAGGCTCAGGTCTTAGTCCACTTTTGTTTAATGTAGTGCTAGATACTGTCACGGCTCACATCCAGGACCAGCCTCCATGGCTGATGATGTATGCCGATGACATAGTACTCATTGACGAGAACCGACTGATGCTGGAGCGTAAAGTGAATGCCTGGAAGGGTGCGCTTGAGAACGGTGGTCTTAAACTGAATGTGTCAAAGACCGAGTACATGGCTTGCGGGAACCCAGACTCGAGCACCATCCACATCGGGAGCCAGCCGTTAAGTCGGAGAAGTTCAGGTACCTTGGATCCATTATGCACGAGTCCGGAGGCATCGACTACGATGTCCACGCCCGGGTTAGCGCTGCTTGGGCAAATGGCGGGAGGTCACTGGTGTGGTCTGCGATCGCAGAATACCGCCCAAACTCAAGGGGCTGATATACAAGAGCATGATCCGACCAGTTCTTCTATACGGCAGCGAATGTTGGCCAGCATTATCTCGGCACACTCAGGAGCTTCACGTAACGGAGATGAAGATGCTGAGGTGGATGTGTGGCGTTACTCGGCTGACCGCATACGCAACACATTCATTCGAGGTAGTCTTGGGGTCCGTGACGTAGCGGATAAGCTCCAAGAGCGTCGTCTGAGAGGGTATGGCCACGTTTTGCGCCGGCCTAAGAACTACCAAAAAATCCTTGATAGTCTGTCCCGGGAGAAAACCCCCCCCGGAGCCCAAAAACAGGCTGGACGTCGTGACGCCGAAAAGAGCCAATGGACTAACCATGAATGCTCAAGCCCGTGAAAAGTGGGAAACTGATGGAAAAAAAAACCCGGCATACTGGGATAATGCTAAGGGGAAAGAAGAAGAAAAGAAACAAAAGGCTACAACTTGTTATTTTTTCAACATTTTATAAAGAATCGTTTGGGGGTAAAAGTCGCTTATTTCCATTACTTTTTATTTCTTTGTCAGAATCCATGGTATAACCCAAATCATTTAAATATAAAATAAGTCATTATTTTTACATACTTTTAGAATTTTTTATAGCTTTTATTTTTAAAATTTTTGCTGAAGTATGAAATTTGTAGAGGCAAAATTGTCCCTTTGAACGAAAAAACAAACTTCAAAAAATTATCCAAATTTTATCAAACTTTTTTTATTACAATATATTAAAATTTTGTTTAAAATTCATTGGAAATATAAAAATTTCCTTTTAGTTTCATTAATTTTTAAAATTAATTTATATTATTTACTTTAGCTTTCCCCCCGTTTCTGCTACAAATTTGACCGGGTTATAGCTTACCCTTACACTTGCTAAAATAAATAATCTGAAATTTCAGGTGCCTCGCCCTTTTTCCAAGAGGTGTTTTCAGGGTACCGGAATCAATGGCAATTTTGAACCGAATTGACCATTATATCATTTTGATGGTCCTGGACTGCCGTATTAATTCGTACACCATGAACGCCCACTCTATTGCAAAACCTTGGGTAAACGATTTAGGGCCGCCTTGGGGAAACCCATAGGGTTCTAAAATGCCCAAAAAATCTTCAGCTATAACTAATACTTACAATGTTTTCCCTTCGATTCAAATTGATAAGGTGCGCCAAAAGTGTTAAATGATAGGAGGCGTAATTTGTTTCATAACTGTATCAAAGGGTTTTTCCATTGCTTTTTTCACGACCAACCCCACGTTTGACAATCCCCGGGCTTTTTTTACGAGAAATCAAGTTTTCCCCGAATTTTTCTTTTGGTATTTTTGTTTATTTTCTTCCCCTTTTCCTTCTTTACTTACATCCATTAAAATAAGTTTTTTTCCCTTTTTCCCTCACGGGGGTTTTAAAACTTTTTTAATTTATCTTTTTTTCGCCAAAATATACAACTTAGCTGCTTCCTTAGCAAAGAGAAAAGCTGTAGCAGCTCCTATGCCAAAACCGGGCTCCGGGCCCAAAATTTGCAACTTTTTTTCGCAAACTCAGGGTTTATCCAAGTATTTGTACTTCCAAAAATTTTTGAATAGAAGGATCGCTAAAAGTCTTATTTTTATTTTTTAAAACCAAATTGGGGGATCGCTAAAAAGATTAAGAAGGAAAAATTTGATAAAAAATTTAATAAACAAGGATGTATAAAATTGTATATTCAATTGGTTGTCACATTTAAACTGGGATTTTTTCCCTTATTATGTTTACAATATTTTTTCTAGTTAGTTATGCCACAAAAAAAATATATACTGTGACCAATATCCACCCTTCTTTTTTTCAATTTTCCCTTCCTTGAAAAAAAAAAAATTTTAAAAATTATCTATTTTGGTTTTTTAAAATTAAAAAAAACAAAAAAATAAATTTAAAGGCTATTTTTTATTTTTAAAAATTTCCCTTGAATTGTAAAATTTTCTCCTCCCGTTCCCCGGGGGGGGGTTCCTATTTTCGTTTTCCCCCAATGGTTTTGGTTTTGAGAAAGGGGGAAAAACGCCCAAAAAACCCGAAAAGGGGCCTTTTTTTTAACCCCCCATTCCTCTTATTAAGGCGGGAAAAAAACAGGTAAATTGGGTAACCATCCCCCCAAACCCCACTGAAATACAGGCCTAAAAAAATATAAATAAAAAATTTTAATGGGAAAGGGAAAAGGAGAGAAGGGAAAAAGGGGAGAAAAGAAATTTAATTTTTTAAAGAGAAATACAAAAGAAAGGAAAGGGGGAAAGGTTTTAAAAAAGGGTTTGGGGAGAGGGGAAATTTGTATTTCAAAGGGCCCCTTAAAAACTTGGGGCCAATACTGCTTGATTCCCCGCCCCACGCCGACCCCTTTGGGGAAACCTTTCCCCAAAAAATTTTTTTTACAAAAAAACCGGTCCTAATTAAAATCTATAGTCCTTTTTTTATTTCCTTACGTTTTGCATTTTTTGGTTAAAATTTTTAAACTTTTTCTACATATTCAAGAAACAATTATTTTTTCTTTTTTTTTTTTTAAAATTTTTTTATTTAAAAAAAATTATACCAATTTTTTAAATTTTTGGCTAATTCCTTCTGCCCCCCTGAATATGGGCGGGGGCCTTGGGGGTTTGGGGGTTTGGCCCCGGGAAAATGTCCTTAAAATAAGATTTAAAAAGGGCTTTGGGCCAAAAGGGGTGACTATGCGCTTAAACCCCGGGGGGTGACCCCGGGGCCCAGTGGGGAAACCCCCAAAATATCCGGGGAGGGTCAGCCTAGGGACCAGCGCCTTGGGAGCAGTCAGGAATCAAAGGGGGGGAAGGATGTCTCGGAAAGGTTTGTTTTTCGGGGGTCCGGGGGGGGCGGGGGGCCCCCGGAGCGATTTCTCGGATTTTGAGGGTTTATTTGAGGCTCGGAACCGGATAGACCCGGGGGGGCGCTGTTTGGGGGATGTGTTCCCCTCTGGCTTTCGTTCAGGGTTTTGCGCTGAAGGTAGCGTTTTCCCCCACGATCTAGGAGCCCCGGGGCGACTCGTCGGAGACCCCATTTTGCCCGTCTCAAGGCCTTCCGAAGACTAGGTGTCGTGGGGAGTACCAACTGGGGGACGCGGACGTCGATGAATTTTGACCCTACGTTTGGTACACCCCAGCCTTTGCGTTGGGGGAGGGGGAAGGGGGATCGGAATAAGGGAAACCAGCAGGGGCCCTGGGAACTCGTGCTGCCTTTTTCCCGGCTTTGGGTACCTTTTTTTTTTTTTTTTTTTTTTTTTTTTTTTTTTTTTTTTTTTTTTTTTTTTTTTTGACGCGGGGGAAAAAAGACTTACGCATACCCTCCCCCCGGGGGGGGAAGGGTATGTGGACCCCCGGTAAGGGTCCCGGTATCCCACAAAATACCCAGCGACACTCCGACCTCACCTAAGTGGAGAGGGGCCCGGGAGTTTCCCCTAGCGCCAGGCCCTCGCCGGTGACTGCCCCCCCTCGGCAGGGCCCCTTCCACCCCTCCCGGGGGAAGGGGGCTTTACAATGGCCGATGCCGGCCCCTTGTGGTCCGACAGTGGGGTGATCCTTGGGTGGGGGGGCGGGGGGCCCCCCCGCGCCAGTCGCCCCCTGATCACCCCCTGGGGGGGACGAGACGGACGTTGACCCGCCGCCTTCCCCCTTCTTCGTCTTTCGGAGCGGCGCTGGGAGGGTCTTTCCTCCCGCTGCCTCCGCCGCCCCCTTCTGTGACTGATCCTCACAAATGAGGCTACCGCCGCCCATCCCTCCTCCCTCCTCATGGGGGCGATCCGCGGGGGAGCGGAGGTCCCCCCCGGCTGCCCCCCCGGGGCGGGGCGGGGTTCGGCCCCGGGACACCCCAGGGTGTGCTCCCCGATCCACTGGGGCCCCCCGCGTGGTGGCACGCGGGCGCTCCTCCCTCCCGACCCGGGTTCAGGTACTTTCCGGCCCCATCCCGGACACCCCTGCACAAACGTAGGGGAGGGACCATTCGCCGATCGACCCCCCCAAAGGCGGGCCCGAGGCGTCCAGCGCCGTCCCCCCCGACGGCGCGGAGATGGGCCCAGCCCATGCTGATGGGCGTCCCTCATCTCCCGGGGGATTGCCTCACGCTCTCCAGGGCCCGGGGGCGCTGGTTCGCGCCCTCTGACCCGCCTTCCATCGTACCCGGGGCGAGAACCCAACCCGGGGTCCCAAGATGAGTTCCCGCCAAACCCCCCCCGCAAAATACTGTGCATACCCCTCCCACCCGCGTGAAATGGCCCTTTGTGGCCTGGGGATGGACGGCGTTCTCCCCCGTCGGCCAGTGAGCCGCCCCAGGGGTTTTGGGCACCTGGCCCATAAAATTTCCTTTCTAGGACGCCCGGAGGGACTTGGGGGGACCTTAGCCCTTTTCCCCCCTGAGAAAAAGCAGGGCAGCTTGTGGCCCCAAACCAAATCGCTTGGGTCTTGGCCCTTTAATGGGAGCCTCCACTCCGAAACCCAACCCCGGTAGGTCGAGGGCCCTGGAGTTTGAAGGGGGGGTTTTCAACTTAGCCAGAAGAATTTTTGGGGAAAAACCCTTCGTGAAGGAGTCTTTTGGTATATAGGGAATCAGGGTGGAGAAGGGTAACCCGGGGGTCCCCTGCTGCGTGGATGGCTCTGGATAGACTTGGCCACTCACCCCGGGAAAGGGTCTGCCGCGGGGAATTCGGCCAAACCCTCACCAGTGGGGGGGGGGGGGCCCGCCCGATCACTTTGGGGGGAAAATCCGGGGTCCACACCCTGTCGAACCCTTAAACCGTCCAGGAAAGCGCTACTCCCTTCCCCCCCCCTTCCTGTTCGTGGGGGCCGCTGGAAGTGGAGGACGCTGCCATTAAAAGGGGTCGATGACCACTCGAAATCCAAACTTTTCGGGGCGGGGTTGAATGCGCCCCCAAAAGGGGGCATATCCCTCACGCTTTGATGAGGCTTCAGCAGATGATAGGTGGGGCCCGGGGGGCACCTTCTCCTTCCCTGCTTCGAATCATCATTCCAGGCCTTTTTTTTCATGCCCGGGGGAATATCCCACCCTAATAGCGTTAAAGAGCCTGGTGGGATAGGGGGGCCATGGGGGGAAAGCTGTGTGCCGGTTAGGCACGCCATCTTCCCCGACTTTCCCACTTGAGCCGCGGGTCGCCTTCTTCACGCTCGACGGGGAAAAAAAGGGGGGAGGGGCTCGGGGTAGCGGGGTCTGATAGAAGGCGGGGACCGCTTGCTCCACTTTCGTTGCTCCGGCGCAAACTGGGATTGGGTGCGAAATGACTCCAAGGTGTCTGCCAGGATTTTTGGCCCCTTTCCCTTGGGGGTCTACACAGCGTGCCTCGGGGGTGGAAAAAGGTCGGTGGGGGGGGCTTCTTGGTACAGCCGCACAGTTTCGTAAGAGTCTTAAGCGGTTCCTCTGGGGCCCATTTTGCAGGGGTGAGGGCCTCGAAGCGGGGCCAGCAATTCCCCACAAAGGGGGGGGCCCTATGACCCTGCGGTCCCCGTACTAGAACAGTACTGGAGGTGGTTTAAGCCGGGGCGTCAGGCAGCCACTGGACTTCGAGGGAAACCCCCAGTTTTCCTCCGCGCCCTTGGCACACTGCATTGGGATCGCGGCCGCGGGGGCAAGGAGGGATGGGGGGGTTTTGGTTGGGTTCGTCGGGGCCTTTTTTTCCAAAGTACCATTTTTTTCGGTGTCCTCGAAGATTTTTTTTTCCTGGGTTTTCCATGCGTGGGCCGCCGCGGGTGTTTTCATTCCTCCCCCGGGGGCATTGTGGGAAGGTGTCCCAAGCACTCAATTGTGGGGAAGGTGTCCCAAGCCAAGGCCTCGGGGGGTCGTAAAGGGCAACACCCGATGGTCTGCATCCCAAAACCCCACTAAACCCCTAGGCGGGAACGATGCGTCGCTGGGTCCGGAAGAGGAAGGTGAGAAGGCTGCGTCTGACTGCGATGAGGGCAGGGTATGGTCGCTAACAAACAAAATCTTGTTTGTTTATATGTTATACATTTCTAAGAGATGTCGCTACAATAACGCTTATTCTTATATATCAGCATAATTGTTTATGCAATAATTTTGTTAGCATATATAAATATTAGTTATTCATTTATGTAATATAGTACAAAATAATTAGCTATACATCTTTACAATAATATTTTATAAAAGACACTGACTGATTTATTTTCTGTCTTCTTCTTCTTCGTATCAACGACCCGAATGCCCAAATAGAGTGTCGCCAGTGTTGGACACGTTGACTGCGCTGTCCTTTGCCACAGTAAGATCATTTTTACAAGTGTAAGATAAGCAATTGACAAGTTTGTAGGTTGGCACCTCAGTCGCAAATTGTTTAAGCCTGCTGAACAAATCCCCTTTTTCAAAGGTTTTCTATAGGGGGGACAGAGCCTTAGCCTAGAGGATGCCGAGAGTGCCTGCTGACTTTTGTTTGGTATTCAACAAACAGGCCTTTAATATTCGGTATTAAAGGCCTGTCCCAAGTATCCCTGAACCCCTCGCCATGATATTGAAGGGGTCTGCACGCGTAATATATTAATAACAAACAAAATAATATACGAGTATCTCCCCACATTATGTCTTACTGATTAGTGTTCAATAAGATATATCTTGTAAAAGATAGCATACACGTATACTATATAAGACACTTAATTATAATTTTAATCAGTGTTAGAGAAAACAATTAAATAAGCATGAGTTTCGCGCACAAAGTCGTGATTGTAACAGGAGCTAGTTCTGGTATAGGAGCTGCTACTGCTATTCTATTTGCTAAAGAAGAAGCTAACGTTGTTCTAGTTGGAAGAAATCAAGAAAAATTGCAGTGTTTTGAAACAATGTGACGAAAACGGTAATAACCATCTAGCTGTAATTGCTGGTGTGAGTAAAAAAGAGGACGCGACCAGAATAATCGATAATAAAATTGAAAAATTTGGCAAAATTGACGTCCTTGTCAATAATGCGGATATTGTGAGATATGCGGGCATACTGAACGAAAATGCTTTAGAAATTTATGATACAACTATGAATATAAATTTACGCGCTCCAGTGTATTTAACACATCTGGCAGCTCCTCATCTAATAGAGACAAAGGGAAATATTGTTAATGTGTCTAGTATAGCAGGTACCTTGATACCAAGGCCAAATACGAATTACTATGCCGCTTCAAAGCTGGACACAATCTAGAAGTGTCAATAGATTTATCTGTTATGCCAACACCTCTTGGCAGAGTATCCGAATCACCAGAAATTGAAGATCTCATACTATTTCTAGCAAGTGATAAAGCTAAGGCGATCACTGGATCAGATTTTGTATCAGACAACGGATACAAAATAAAATTCTAATACAAATTAAACAACATATTATAAAAAAACGAATATATATTATTTCTTTGTATATAATAAACTAATTGTCTCAATTTTTTTTATGATATTTTTTTTCTAAATTTAATTAAGACGTTATGTTATTATTTACTTTGCTTACGTAGCTTACTAAACACTATAGTATAGTATTTTTACACTATAGTATTTTGAATTTTGCAGTTTCAATTTTAATTGCTGAGCCGATAAAGCAGGTTAAATAGCTAAATAATTTAGAAAAGTAGTATATTCCACAAAGTTACAGATAATTTCAATAAAAATTGCACTTTGACCAATGAAAATCTAATCGAATCCGTCAATATCAATTATTTCTAATAGATTATTCACCTTATTTCTAATAGATTATTTTTTTATTTGTTTCTTTAATTCTACAAAGATATGTATATAGTGTGTTTTCGGGATTTTCTTTTTAAAATTTAAAAGCACCTTTAACTTAAAAATATATACCTTCAGAGGTCTTTCATTTCATAGTTATAGTGCAGAAAGTTAACATATCTAAATGACATACGAGTATAAGCTTAATGTTCCCGAATCGTTTGATTATGAAGTCAGTAATCAGCTGAGTGTACTGTATACATCTATAGATGTACATAAAATTCTAGACCCTATATAATAGACACTATGTCTGTTTGTGATTTGAAAAAAACATTTTTCGAGATTTTTCGAGTGCACTTTGCTAAAACACAAACAAACACTAACATTTATTATCTGTCTGTGTGTCGTTTTTCCGGATTAATTTCTGGAACTACTGAACCGATTTTTATGGAACTTTTGCTAGAAGGCAGAGGAGGCTGTAGAGCAACATATAGGCTTTTTATCCCGCAGTATTCACATTTACGCGGAAAAGTCGTGGGTTTACCACACAAAAACACCTAACGCCAATATAAAGTATTGAAAAGGACAAAAAAAAATCATACAACTTATGAATCCCAGAACATCGATCGAGCGAGCGAAGCCGCGAACAGGTCGCTAGTATTATAAAATTGTATGACTTATTAATTAACTTAACAATCGATCCTTGCCAGCTTTTATTTTTATTTATTGTTCTCATCTTCAATGTAATATTAATTTTTGTTTTCGATCTGAAAGATATACTAATATATATTATTTCTAAATATTTATATGCCGTGTTTTAAAACTTACTTTTGAGTCAATTTCAATTTAAACAGAAATAAAAAATACTTAAAGAATACTTAAAAATTTGAAATAATACTTAAGAATTTTTACATGCTTTCTTGTAGTAGTTTTTGTACCATTAATGAGGTTGAACGCTTTAAAGATCATGAAAGTAACAGATATACCCATAACTATGTAAATATTTCAGTTTCAGCCAATTTCATTTGACTTAAATCTTAATATTATATTTCAATCTAGTATTGATAAGATATACCTTCTACAAGATAACATATCTATAAATAATATAAGTAGCTCAATATGACATACAATTCAATTCAGTATAAGAGAGTACTTTGATATCAACAGAGTTTCGCGAACAAAGTCGTTATCGTGACAGGAGCCAGTTCCGGTATAGGAGCTGCTACAGCTATACTTTTCGCTAAAGAAGGAGCTAATGTTGTTCTTGTTGGGAGAAATCAAAACAGATTAGATAATGTTTAAAACAATGTGAAGATACGGGAAATAGTCAACTCGCTTGTGATAGCTGATGTAAGCAAAGAAGACGATGCGAAGAAAGTAATCAGTAATACGGTAGACAAATTTGGAAAAAATCGACGTTCTCATCACAATGCAGGTATTGTCAGATTTGCCAGTATATTCGATGAAAATGTATGGAAGTTTACGATACAATATGAACACAAATTACGATCTGCGATATACTTAACACACCTGGCAGCACCTCATCTTATAGAGACCAAGGGAAATATTGTGAATGTGTCTAGCATAGCTGGTACTATGGTGGCTTTCCAACTATGAATTCTTATGGTGTTTCTAAGGCTGCTCTCAATCATTTCACTAGAGGTGTTGCAGCGGAGTTGGCTTCTCTGGAGTACGCGTGAATAAGCACCCCCGGGCCCTTCCCGACTGATAATGGAAGTTCTAACTGGAATGCCAATAGTTTTTCGTTGTCCCAACACCCCTTGGAGAGTTCTGAAACACCAGAAAATTGGGATCTCATATTTTCAGCAAGGGTAAAACTAGGCGATTACTGGATCGGACTTTTTTTTCAGATAAAGGGGGCCAAAATGAAGTTTTAAAATATTTTATTTCAATATTTTTTCCCTTTAAAATTTGAATACGATAGTATGGAGGGTTTTTACAATTTTTCTGTATAAAGCCCGTTGTAAAATAAAGGTAAAAAGCAGGTGCATAGTTAATTTTATTTTTATTTTCTATATATATAGTTATTATATTTTTTAAAAATATATAAATATATATATATATATAATAAAGAATATATATATATATAAAAAATAAAATTTTAAAATAATTTTATATTATATATATTTTTCTATATATTATATATATATATATATATAATATATATTAAAAATATAATTATATAGTAAATATATATATATAAAAATAGAAAAAATTATATATTATATATATATTATATATATTTATATAATATATATAATTATATATAATTATATTTTTTTTAAAATATAAAAATTAAAATATATATATATAATAAAATATATATTTTATTTGTTTTAAAAATTTTTCAAAAAAGAAAAACAGTTGGGAAAAACGTTTAGATTAAAAAGAAAATTTTTAAACTTAATTTCTTTTCCAAATTTTCATATAAATTTTTTAAAAAAAAATTAAACCAAAATTTGGAAAATTTTTTTTTTCTTTTATTTTTTGTTTAATTTCTAGTTATATAAGAATTTTATTGAAATACGAAAAGGGTTTACGTTTTTTTTTTAAAAGTTATTCACAATCATATCAATCCTTTTTGGTAGGGGAATTTTTATCAGTTTGCTATTAATAATATTTTATCACTTTAATCTTTTATCTGAAATATAAAATTTTACACAAAAAAAAAATTTTGGGTATTGTTCAATTAAAAAAAATTTAAAAGCCGTGTTTGATTTTTGGGTTTGCCAAAACGGGAATAAGGAGATTAACATTTTCACACTTAAAAATTTTTCCCACACTCTTAACAAAACCCTACAATTCTTCAGATACCGTGCTTTTAGGGGGTTTTACAGCTTTGAAGCAAAAAAAAAATATTCATTTTTGCCCATTTAATAAAAAAACGATTTACTTTTCTTTAAAATTTATTTACAAACGTACTACTTTTCCGGGGATTAACACTTAAAATTTAAAATTTTAGAAAATAATTTTTAAAAATATATATACCCCAAAATTTTTCCGAGAGAAAAACATAATTAGTATCTAGGTGCGGAATCGCCCTTTATCAAAGCCCAATCGTCACCCAAATTGGGAAAAAAAGGATATAGAAAAAAATTAAAATTATATATATAATTATATATATATTATATAAAATATATATTTTAAAATATATAATATATAAATATATATGTATATATTTTTTAAAAAACATCAATTTGATTTTAACAAGAAAAAAAAAATGGGGAGACATTGTATAACAATTTTAAATAATAGATTGCATAATTTACATATACATATATATCTTCAGGGCTTTATCTCTAGCGGGGTTTTTCAGAGGAGGGGAAAAATTTCTTTAAATTTTCAACAAAATGTACTTTTAAGTATGAAATTCAAAAAAAAAACTAAGTTTAACAAAAAAATTATATCCCGCAAAAATTAGGAGTATATTTTTTAAAGGGAAATTATGCTTAGTACTAAATTTTGAAATTTCCCATAGAAAAGGATCCCTTATAATAGGGAATTTTTCCCTATGGGAAAAAAAGGGGGAAAGAAAAATAAAAAAAAAAAAAAATAAAATAATAGAAAAAATTTTATATCTATATAATTATATATATAAAATTTTTATATATAGATATATTTTATTAATATAATATTATTATTATAATATATATCATCGAGAGACATAAAATTTTTCATTATACTTTGTTATTGGTTTGCAAATTTAGTAAAATACATGTTTAAAAAAATTTTTTTTAAAATTTTTTTTGTTTTTAAATTTTAAAATTGCAGTTTTTATTCCCAATTCCAGTTTCAAATTTTTTTTTTCCAAAAAGGGAATTTAATATAAAGGGAAATTTAATTTAAAATTTAATATTAATTATATTAACAATATTAATTGTTTACATGTCAAAAAAAAATTCTTAACGATTTTTAAAGCTTTAAAATTTTTGAGTTTAAAAGGGGGGGAAAAAAAAAAGTTATAACTAAAAAAATTGAATAAAATTTATTTTTATTATTAAATAAAAAATTGATAAAATATAATTTAATTTTTTTTTTTTTTAATTTTTATTAAAAATTTAAATTTTTGCTTAGTTTTATGTGTTGTATTTAAAAGGGTTTTACCAAAAGGTAAGCCGAGGAAAAATCGGGTTTATATGACGGGTTAAAGGGTGTGAGTACTTTGACGACTATGAGAAACCGGACGAAAAGGGGGATTTCAGAAATTTCTAAATTATATCCTCATATATACGTATATATATATATATATATATATATATATATATATATATATATATATATATATATATATATATATATATTATATATATATATTATATATATATATATATATATATATATATATATATATATATATATATATATATATATATATATATAATATATATATATATATATATATATATATATATATATATATATATATATATATATATATATATATATATATATATATATATATATATATATATATATATATATATATATATATATATATATATATATATATATATATATATATATATATATATATATATATATATATATATATATATATATATATATATATATATATATATATATATATATATATATATATATATATATATATATATATATATATATGTCTATTTATTTATTTACCTGTTATTGATATCTTAAGTTAAAAATAAAACAAGTCTTTATACAGCGTGTTTCCTATAAGTTGTCCTTATGTGCGTTAGAAGGAGACTAATCTTCCCCACTCCCCTTTAAAATAAATTCTAATATTTGATTATAAAGAAGAGATGATATAGAAGGACTACTTTCACAGTATTATGTCCCATGGCATTATATTTTGGCACTTAAATTTTTTTTAATTTTTGTCCTGCAGAAGCGAGCTATTCGCTCAATCTACAACTTAAGCCCTAAGAATCTTTAAGAGACTTATTTAATAAAATTAATATATTGACAGTTACAGTCTCAATAAATCCTTGAAAATGTTTTATATGTAAAAAAAATTAAACATCTTTCAAACAAAATTTTTTTTTAATATATTTTTGTCCAGTCGATATATGTTAATGATGTGATTTTATTACATTTTTATAATATAATTTACATGAAGGAAAAAAAAAATATAAAATATTAAATTCTACACAAATAAATTTAAGTTTGTGGTTGAAGGTCGATGCCGTAGAGAATTATTTATACGGGACATGTTTGTTCCTTTGTTTCGGTGAAATATCTGTATTAAAATTTTGCAGGATTTCAAACTGTAGTGGTTATCGTGATCACAACTATTTAAATTCCTATTCTTAATTGTTTTGGTGATGATATAAAAAATATTTCATTTAAAATATCAGCCTGTATATACAAACAATTGAAGATAAATTCTCCTCAAACCGATTATAAGTGTAACAATTTGTGTCAACACACAGGATTTCGGAAATTTCAAAATATTATCCTCATATATATATAATATATATGTCTTTTTATTTATTTACCTGTTATTGATATCTTAAGTTAAAAATTAACAAATCTGTATACAGCGTGTTTCCTTTTAGTTGTCCTTATGTGCGTTAGAAGGAGTAAACACCCGACACCCCCCCCCCCCCCCCCCTTAAAATAAATTCTTATATTTGATTAATTTCATTCTCATATTGTGTATATAATAAGTATGGATATAAATATAATGATAAAATCTAACGCAAAACACTTTGCCAAGGTTGAATTGTATAGACGACGGACGGACAACATACAGTAGTGCGTGGTCACGAGTAGTTCAACCAGAGTACCTATATTTTTTATGTTTCTTATGTAAAAAAAAATATTAATAATCTTACTAATTTTTTTTTCATATTTTTGCCAGTCGATATTTTTAAAT
>JAXRJS010000205.1:0-19887 GCA_037127375.1 Dione juno | reverse complement strand
TACCTCTAGAGAAATTTTTGGAGCAATTCCAGCTTTTATGTTTACAATTGAGTTCTCCGGTCAGTAGGACCGAGTCACCCATACTAAGCAGCGCCAGAATGTCGCTTTCTAATAATTGCTTGGAAGGTGACAGATAGACAGAAGTAATTATTAAAGGCTGATGGCCGGTCATGAATACCTGGCATACCGACGCCTCGATGTTAGTAAGAGAGGGTCGAGCGGCATACAGTGCAAATTCCTTTATAATAAATGATAGTGCCACCTTTTTGACTGACCCTATCATTCCTTATAATTATATAGTTCGCAATATTAGGATTACGAACCCTAGGCTTAAAGAAAGATTCCTGTGTGCAGAAGATATCAATTTGATGCGATTGAGCAAAAACGCCCATCGCCTCTCTCTGACCTTTGACACCGTTAGCGTTAAATGTAGCTATAGTTAGCGCTTTAAGCTTAATACGCCGCATGATGCGAGTTAGCGGGTAATGGGGTGAATCTATTTATGACCGCCATTGGATTTTTTAAGCTGCGTAGAATCCGTAGATAGATTCCAGGAAGTGTGAGTAGTCACAAACTACTTGAAGTCGAGCCATCGGGTTGCCGTTCGAGCTGCGAAGGGTGGCCGCGCAGGCACTGAACGCTGCGAAGTTCACGCTACTGGCGAAATTTAGGACTAATAAAAGGTCATTGTAGGTGCCGCTGTCCTAGGGACCGACGACCTGACTACAGGAGTCACTGGTTGCGCGGTGGCTTGTGGGGGCGTAGGTTTGAACCACGCATTCACTTTTAGTGGGGGAGCGGGAAGGAACACTTGAGCAGCAGGCTCAGCATTCTTTTTTGGCTGAGTAGGGTTCAAACCCCTGCCTCTGCCTTCCCGTCGTGTGCGTCTGTGAGGAGCACAGAGACATCCGCGATAATTTGCGGGATGCCCCTGTGCTCGACACCTGACACAACTCGGGGGAACATAGGGGTCCGGACCTTTGCGAGGGCAGTCCACAGTACCGTGGTCTCCTAAGCATTTCACACACCTAGGGCGCACGAAACAGTACTTGACCGAATGGCCATAATTCTATCACGTCGTGTATGTCATACTCAACGGATGCTATGTACATACACCAAGTTTTAAATTGATGTATTCGTGTATAAAGTGTTCAAAATCAAATAAACTAATATACCGTGTGATCTTAGTGTTGTGTGCGACTATTGAGAACAAAACAAGTGCATATTTGCTAACATAAACGTAATAAATATCAAAGTACAAAAATTTACTTTGCAAGTGATAATTCATCTACCTTCAAATGTAAAAACGAATATGACTATAAGTGCACAATCGTGGCTATCGAACTGGTATATATAAAATATTTTGCTATTTGCTGTTGACATTAAGTCGACTATCCGGAAAGTATACGGAATTAACTCTTGCTCCCCGAGTTCGATTCCATCACCTAGAGTTTTCCGTTTGACATTTTTTTGTTTTTTTTTTTTACTTTCATATTTATTTATTTTTTGTTATTGTTACTAAACATAACTTTTAAAAATGACAAATTAATGTTGTGCCTGCAATGCAAGTGTTTTAGTTACTCAGAAGAGACTTAAATGTGTTAAATGTCAGGCTCAATATCATTTAGAGTGTATTACATCAATTGGTAATAAGCCTATAGTAACGCGAGGACAGTGGACGTGTCAAATTGTCTTAACAATCGAAACAACACAAACGTAGTGCCATCTCCGCCCGGGACAATCATACACAAGGACAAACCTGACAACCACAACGACTTACAAGCAGCGGTAAGGAGTGAAGTAAAAGAGGCGATATCTCAAACAAGGACGCGAGGAGTTAAATGGTTTGCAAGATATTAAACAATCTCTTGACTTTTTATCGAGCCATTTTGATGCTATCAAACAGGAACTAGAGGAAGCTAAAAGAGAAATAACAATCCTTAAAAAAGACAATAACGATCTTCGACAGGCGCTGAACTCCCAAGGCAATACAATTAATAACCTACAAAGATAAATAAGTTCAAATAACCTAGAGTTACACTGTATTCCAGAGCACAGAAGTGAAAATTTGTTAACAACAATAGAAAAGAACAGAGATTGGGAGAGTGGTAAGTGTATCAATAACGGAAGGAGTTGTTTCCAAGTGTACTCGCATAGCTAAAATTAACAAAGAATCAGCACGTCCCAGGTCAGTTCTAGTAAAATTTAGCAGTCCATTACTACGAGATCGTTTTTTAGCAGGAGTTATAAAGCTTAATAAGAATAATATAGACAACAAATTAAACACAACACATATTGGTATTTCTGGAGATAAAAGACCTATATATATATTAGAACACTTAACATCAACAGCAAAGGATATTTACGCTGCTGTCAGAATTTTTGTAAAAGAAAAACAGTTCCGGTTTGTATGGTCGCGTAATAGCAATATTTACCTCAGAAAATCAATATCGAGTGACAGTTATACAAGTTAAATCAAAAGAATTTTTAAAAAACTTTACAATAAAAGACTCTTAAAGTGGTATTCATACTCACATATTGGTTATATATTTGTATTTTGTATTACTTTTAAGTACTTATTTATTTTGAGTTTTGTAAATGGTTAAACAATTACGGATTTTTTACCAAAATGTAAGGGGCATACGGACTAAAACTAATGTTATTTATCTTGCCATTTTTAATACGATGTTAAAGTTTTTACTGAAACTTGGCTCAATAATAGTATATATTGTAATGAAATTATTGACAATCGTTACAATGTCTTTCGCCGAGATCGCGAGTCAAGCGATAGTTTTAAATCAGATGAAGGAGGAGTATTACTTGCTGTCTTCTTTCACTTTGCATTATCCCGGCCTATTGCCAGGGTCTGCTTTCCTACTTAGTCTACTCCACTTTGCACGGTCTTGAGCATCATCAGTGGTTAGTCCATTGGCTCTCATGTCGTGCGTCACGACGTCCAGCCATCGCTTCCTTGGACGTCCGGGGGGTCTTACTCCAGGGACAGACATATCAAGGCATTTTCTTCCGACGTAGTTCTTAGGCCGGCGCAAAACGTGGCCATACCATCTCAGACGACGCTCTTGGAGCTTATCCGCTACGTCACGGACCCCAAGACTACTTCGAATGAATGTGTTGCGTATGCGGTCAGCCCGAGTAACGCCACACATCCACCTCAGCATCTTCATCTCCGTTACGTGAAGCTCCTGAGTGTGCCGAGATAATGCTGGCCAACATTCGCTGCCGTATAGAAGAACTGGTCGGATCATGCTCTTGTATATCAGCCCCTTGAGTTTGGGCGGTATTCTGCGATCGCAGACCACACCAGTGACCTCCCGCCATTTGGCCCAAGCAGCGCTAACCCGGGCGTGGACATCGTAGTCGATGCCTCCGGACTCGTGCATAATGGATCCAAGGTACCTGAACTTCTCCGACTTAACGGCTGGCTCAGGCCCGATGTGGATGGTGCTCGAGTCTGGGTTCCCGCAAGCCATGTACTCGGTCTTTGACACATTCAGTTTAAGACCACCGTTCTCAAGCGCACCCTTCCAGGCATTCACTTTACGCTCCAGCATCAGTCGGTTCTCGTCAATGAGTACTATGTCATCGTCATACATCATCAGCCATGGAGCCTCCATGGGTCCTGGATGTGAGCCGTGACAGTATCTAGCACTACATTAAACAAAAGTGGACTAAGAGCTGAGCCTTGGTGAACCCCTACTGTAATTGGGAAGGGTTTGGTATCGCCAACAGCGGTCCTAACTGTAGAAACAGAGTCGTTGTACATGTCTCTGATAATAGCAACATAGGATTCAGGGATCCCTTTGGATCGCAGTGCCCACCAGATACATTGACGTGGCACACAGTCAAAGGCCTTCTGCAGGTCTAAGAATGCCACATGCAGAGCTCTCCTCTTTTCCCTGTGTGCCTCCATCAAAATTCTGAGGGCAAAAATGGCGTCCGTAGTGCCTGATCCTGGCTGAAATCCATATTGACACTCAGAAACAGTACACTCTCGGCGGAGCCTGAGGGCAATCACGCGCTCGAAGAGCTTCATGGTGTGACTCATAATCTTAATGCCCCTATAACTACCGCAATCTTGAACACTGCCCCTTCCTTTGTAAATAGGGGTAATAAAACTGTGCCGCCATTGATGTGGCATCGTCCCAGTGTTCAAAATGCGGTTAAAAAGATCAGTAAGCATGAGCACACCACGAGAGCCTAACGATTTCCACGCTTCGATCGGAATATCGTCAGGTCCCACCGCCTTGCCGTTCTTCATGCGTCGAAGACAATTCCGAGTTTCATCAAGGGTTATTGGAGCAATAAGTCCCAGGTTAGGAGGTGGTTCAGACGGAATACTACCCGGGTGCTGAGTATTCAGCAGCTCCAAGAAGTAACTTCTCCACCTCTCCTTCACAGAAGCATGACTACAAAGCAGCTTGCCCTGGGAATCTCTGACGCAAAGACATTTTGTGATATCTTGCGTCGCTTTATCCCGAGCACGTGCCAATTTGTAGATGAGCTTCTGCCCCTCCACAGTTTCAAGTTTATCATATAGAGGTAATAAACTTTCACTGCGGGCTCTGGCTACAGCTCTTTTGCTGGCACGTTTCGCTGCTATGTACTCCAGTCTGTCTTCAGGAGAGTTGGAACGCTGCCACTCCTTAAATGCAGTCTTCTTATCATGAATCACCTCCTGTACCTTGTCATTCCACCACCATGTCTCCCTGTCCATAATACGTCCTCCCTTAGAAACGCCAAGAACATGTTTACCAGCCGTAATAATTGCTGACTGAGCTCGATCCCAAGCATCCTGAGCAGTTTCGGTGTTAGTTGTTAAATTTTGACTGTTAACCTCTGCCAGAAAGTCGGTCTGCATCGGTCCATTCAGCAACCACCACTTGATCTTAGACTTACGCGTCTCGGCTAATTTCTTTATCGGGGTAACGACATAATCCATGACAAGAAGACGATGTTGGGCCGTGAGGCTTTCACCAGGAATGACTTTACAGTTAGTTACCTTGCCAACATGACACCGCCTGGTCAACAGGTAATCTATTTGGGTTGAATGGAGTCCACTCGCATACGTAATAAGGTGCTGCGGACTCTTTTGGAAGAACGTATTCACGATGGCCAGATCAGATGCAATAGAGGTTCTTAGGATATTTTCGCCCTCTATATTGCGGCGACCGTGACCAAAACCACCGTGGACACGTTCATACGTATCCGCAGCCTTACCCACGTGACCGTTAAGGTCTCCCCCAACTATGATCACCTCGGTAGATGGTATAGCGAGTAGAACGTCTTCATATTGCTCCCAGAATGACTCCTTTTCGGCCCCGCTTCAACCAGCCTGGGGAGCGTAAGCACTGATTAAGTTGGCGATAGCCCCCTCAACCAGTACCTTCACCCGCATCAGGCGGTCGCTGCGTCGGTCAACTTCGAGGAGACCATTCCGTAGCTCTTCAGATAAAACTACTGCTACACCAGTTTTACCGGAAGGAGACCCAGTGTATATGAGCTGGTAACCCTGTCCGATGATACGGGACTTATTGCCCTTCCAGCGGGTTTCCTGAAGGAAAGCACACTGGACCCGACGCCTCATGAGTACATCTGTTAGTTCCCTGCATCGTCCGGTTAGAGAGCCAATATTCCACGTTGCAAAGCGGAGTTTCCTTCTGGGTACTTTCTTCTTTAGCCGTGTCCGTACTTGACACGGTAGCCCTTGCCCATTTAACACAGGTGTAGGGCGATGTGCCTGCGCGTCGTTTAGCGGCGACGCCCTAGCAGTACCCAGCAACATCTTTTTTCCTTTCATATGAGTGGCAGGTGGCGGCTTTTTAATGGAGCGATTGCCATCTGACCTCCAAAACCCATTTTTGTGGGGAAAGCCAAGGATGAGAGGGGAAAAGATTAGTAGAAAAGGGGGGGGGGGGGTAAGGACACCACTTTCATGGATTGGGAAGGAGTATGACAGTGGTGGCTCGAGGATCCGGGGTCGCGTACCCGTATGCCCAGTACCAATATCGGACAGATATTTGGCCAGACACCCTCTGAAGTAGGAGTATTACTTGCTGTGTCGAAGCGGTATAAGAGTTATAGGGTAGAGTCTTGGGAAACAAAATGTGAAGGTCTTTGGGTAAATATTATCCTAGACTCAACAACAGTCTCTTTATGTGCAGTTTACATTCCGTCACCTTTAAAATATGAAGTACTCGAAACCTATGTAAACAATATAGAACGGATAATTCATAAACAATCCTGTACTATTCTAATAGGAGATTTTAATATACCAGCAATACAGTGGACTGAAGAGTCGGATAATAAAAGTTTTACTTCTGATAATAAAAATACAGCAAGTGCATTAATTAATGATTTCATGGCAATAACAAATTTATCACAGTATAATGGAATTTGTAATTCATATGGAAAAGTTTTAGACCTTATTTTTAGCAATTATAACAACATTAGCACAGAACATAGTAATTTTTTTGCATGTCCAGTAGATAAATATCACCCTCCCTTGATAATAAATTATGAAACTACTCACAAGAATGCATTACTGCAAACATCTACAATGGTGAGACACAAATTTTTAAGTGCTGATTATAATATAATAAATAAAAAACTATCAGAAATAAGTTGGGAAGTTCTATTTCAAAATTCAAACAATGTCAATGAAATGACGGAAGTTTTCTATAGAGAGATACGTAAGGTGATCGAAAACTGGGTACCAAAGAAAAATATAAGGAAAACAAATTTATACCCTACTTGGTATAATAATTTGATTAAAAGATTGGCTGAAAAAAATTAATACAGAATTCGTTTTAAAAAATATAAGAATCCATTAGATGAAATAGAATTTAAATTACTGCGAGACAGGTGCTAATTTCTTATAAAGAGAGATTATAAAACTTATATCGACAGAGTTGAAAATAACTCAACCAAAGATCCAAAATTTTTTTATTCGTTTTTAAAAGATAAACGCTATAATAAATGTGACTTCCCAGCCGTTATGACACTAAAAGGTTCTGCATTTACCGATGGAGCCGACATTTGCAACGAATTTGCTAATTACTTTTTTAATGAGGCGTTCAGCAGGGTGATAGGTCGGTAGCCGTCGGGGCGCCTTCGGTCCTTCCCTGGCTTCGGAATCATCACTACCAGGCCTTCCTTCCATGCCCGGGGGAAATATCCCAGCCGTAGGATGGCGTTAAAGAGCCTGGTGAGTGATGATATGGTCCGCATGGGGAGATGCTGTAGTGCCAGGTTAGGCACACCATCTATCCCCGGAGCTTTCCTAGGCTTGAACCGCGCGATCGCCTTCTTCACGTCTGATAGGAAGGCGGTGACCGCTTGCTCCAGCTGTGCGTGGTGCTCCGGTCGCAAGCTGGGATTGGGTGCGAACTGACTCTCAAGGTGGTCTGCCAGGATTTCGGCCCTTCCTTGGGAGTCGTAGCACAGCGTGCCATCGGGGTGGAAGAGAGGTCGGATGGGGGGCGGCTTCTTGGTAAGCTGCCGGCACAGTTTAGTGAGAGATATTACGTCCTCGGTGGCGTCACTAATCCTCGCGTCCCAACTCTTGGCATTGGACTCCGCGAGCGCTGCGCGAATACGCTCCACCAAGACGTTGAGTTTCGTCTTGGTGGCGGGCTCGCGGGTCTGTTGCTACTCACTGCGCGTCTTCCTCTTACGCGCAATGAGGTCAGCAATGTGCCGTGGAGTTGGGGGAAGTCTTACCGGGCTGGCGGGGGTGGTAGCTTCCCAGAGGGCAGTCTAGATCGTCGCTGTGATCGACGCTTCAAGTCTATCGACACTAGGCGGATCATCAAGCGGTTCCTCTCGTGGCCGAGTCAGCTGGGCAGTGAGGGCCTCGAAGCGAGGCCAGCAGATTCGTCTTCTACGTAGAGGGGGGTGCCCTATGGCCGCTGGCGTTTCCCGTACTGAGAACAGTACTGGGAGGTGGTCAGAGCCGAGCGCGTCAGGCAGCACTACTGGAGCTTCGAGAAACACCGAGTTTGCCTCCAGCGCTTTGTGCACGACTAGGTCAATAGTAGTCGCGGCCGCGGAGGCAGAGGAGGGATGGTGATGGTAGTGGGTGGGTTCGTCAGACCCCTCCACTACGTAGCCATTTCTATCGGCGTCCTCGAAGAGTTTTCTTCCTGGTTCATCCATGCGTGGGCAACGCCAGGCGGGATGTTTAGCGTTCTAATCCCGGGCCGCAATTGTGGGGAAGGTGTCACCAAGCACTCGGTGCCCCTCACCGAGATTGAGAGCGCCTCGGGGGGGTCGGTAGATGGCATACAGCCTGATGGTCTGCATGCCAAGACACAACTCAACCCCTAGGGACTGGAACGACTGTGTCGCTAGGTCCGGAAGAGGAAGGTGAGGAAGGCTGCGTCTGACTGCGATGAGGAGGCCGCGCCACGCGTTTTTCTCAGTGTCCAGGCGCAGGGTGTGGTAGCCTGGGATGGCTAGGGGCTCTGAGGCTCTCAGATGGGTCTCATTTATGAGAGCCACATCTATGTTTTGTTCTCCGAGAAGGAGCCGGAGGAAGTGGGCTTTGTTTCTCAGAAAACAGGCGTTCCAGAACATGATGCGTAGCTCAGCCATTTGTGAGCAAACGCATCATGCCTGACAGCATGACCTCGACAGGGTCACGGTTCTCCTTGAGGGTAACAAGGACGTCCTTGAGGACGTCGATGGCCCTGTCAAGGGACGCGCGGGTATCGCCCGAAACTGGAGCAGCCTGGCTCCGGGAGGCTTGTGCAGCATCAGGGGCTGCACGGTCTGCGGTGGGTTGGCTGGTTGGCGCAGAAGAACAGGCAGTCCCCTTCTTCCTCTTACCCTTAGACCTCTTCTTGGAGGCACTACGGCCGACTCCGCCATCCCTCATAGAAGGGGGATTGGCCGGAGCCATCAAAGAAGAGGCCTGTGCGTCCGCGGCTACCATGTTGGTAGGGACCGGGGTGACCGATGCCGGAGGCTTGGAGGCTTAGAGGCAGCTGTGAGGGCCAGTGTACCAGCTCTCTTATTCCTGAGTTCCCTCTTTACTTGAGGGCACGAAGAATAATTGGCTGGATGGGCCCCCCCCACAGTTGGCGCACGTGGCGGGCTGCTCTAATGGGCGCGGGCAGTCCTGCGCGCGATGCTCTTCTCCGCATCTCACGCAGGCCAATCTGCGGTGGCACCCATGGCTCGAGTGCCGGAAGGCCTGGCAGCTGTGACACTGCGCTGGGCCTTTCCGGCTGCGCCAGGCTTCAATTTTGACGCCAGGCATGTACAGCAACTCATTGATGCTGTTGATGCCTGGCACTAGGTCCGGGGTATTGGCCAGGACTGCAAAGAAGATACAGTCCGGCCGACCTTTCCTCGCCCGGATCGGCCGGACATACTCGGCCTGATACCCGAGTTCTCCCAGCGCCTCCGTAATCTCCTCAGGAGTGGTCGTCACAGGAAGCCCCCTGATGGCCACCTTGCGACTCATTTCCGAGGGGAGTGCGTAGGAGAACCAACTGATCTTTTCCGTCATCTCCAGGTTGACGAGGTACCGCTGGATTGTACGATATTCGCCCTCCGACTCTGGAGAGAAGCGCATACCTTTCCCAAATGGGCGCGCGTTGGGTGCCTGTCCCAACCTCTCTTTGAGCACCCGGAAGTGGGTCGTCCAGTTGGGCAGGGTCTTCACAACGAGAGGTGGGTAGCGAGGCCTCGATTTTGGGGCGGGTGCAGCTGCTGGAGCCGGTGCCGCCTGCGCCGCCTGGCTCGGGCTTCCTGCCCGGAGCGCATCGGCAAAGGTGACCAAGCTATCAGTAGCGGCACCCGTGGTGCTGGTGGTGGTAGAGGTGATGGGCGCGACCGTTTTAGGCGCTGGATTCTGTGCCCGAAGGCGTGGGTCCCTAGAGGCTCCCGCGGCGGCGGGGCGCGGTTGCGTGCAAAGCCTTTTTGGAAGCCTTTTTAGAATATTTACAAATTAAATATTTAAAATTTCCAAGGACAAGGGAAAGGTTCGGGCCGTATGAGCGTAGTGAATACGTACGTACAGAGCGAAGCTTGCAATCAATGCAATGCAATAATAATATGTATGAAATACCTTTCCTTTCTTCTAAGAAGACATTCTATATATATCTAATAATAATAAATATGTGTATCTCATACAATTTATTTTGTGTAAGAAAGTCATAATATAATTAAATAGTATTTACTTTTTTTATATTATTATATAATTAATTTTTAATTTATTTAAATAAAATGATATATAAATATTATCTGTAACAAAAAATTTAACTTTGGAATAAACGAATCTTACGCCATCTATTGATGCCAACTGCCGGTCTGTATTCGCACAGGCGTACTTCTTTAAATGAAGGTTGCTCATTAATCTTCTTCCGCTCTGGGCCGGCTGATACCATGTGTCCTGCTTTGCTGCACACAAAACATGTGACAGGACGTAAGAGAGCCTGTGACTTCAAGGTCAGGCTCAGCTCAGGTTGCATAGAAGTCTTATGGGCTGATACCTTGATAACCTGACGTCCTTCTGACATAACACAGATCACACAAATCCCGTCATAACATCTACTGACATTTCAGTATTGGGATTACATTAAATCCTGTGCTGCAGATGAATTTAAATATTTCATCAAAGTAATCTTGGTTTAACGAACTTAGCTTATTCATACACTATGAATGATACGACATTCCACCAAACACGTAACACACAACTCCGATGTCCACGATAATTAATTAATTACACTATAGACACTTAGTCTGTTCCCGTTTTTGACGTGTCATTATTTTATTTTCGTATATTCAATAATAAGTATACTTATTTATATTTATATTCTGTTGGTATAGAATAAATATTGATCGTAAGAAATTGTTACAATTATCTTTACATTCGTTTTTTATCTATTGTTACTTAGAAATGCTAACGGTTGACATTTTTGTTATCCTCAGCTACTGTACTACACATCGAGTTGAGGACCTCCTCGTCTTGAATGTAGGAGCTCTGATAGCGGGATGCCAATTCACACCTGTAGGTAATCAAAACTTGGTTCCTAACTTACGCTTAAGCTTGTGTGTATGTATTGAGACTCTGTGTAGGGTTAGGGGTAGAAATATGATAACAAGGCTTGATAAATAAAAATGTAAAGCTAGTAAATAAGAGTCCAATAAAAGAGTGAAAATTTTTTAACATAAAATGTATTTATTTTTCATTACAGGCCTTGTCTAATGCTAATGTAGATCATTTTTTCAAATAAAAAAATCATACGAATAGTCATATAAAGGTAAAACCTGCTATGGGATGATACTACAATGCCGCGTATTCGAGACCTACAGGGTACTTTTCGTCGACCTTGAGAAATGAAAATTGGCAGCAAGCTTTATTGACATTTCCTGCTTGGCATTTAGACATACAAGGCAACTGTTTCTTATTTATTTATTTATGAGACCAACCTACAATTGTTACAATACATACATTCAGATGAAAGATAATATACACCAAATAAAAATATTCTAATTGTATAATAAATTATAGGTAAGGACTACTTCTTCTTCTTCTTCTTGGCATTAGTCCCGGCTTCGTTTGTCAGGGTCTGCCTTCCGACTAAGCTTACTCCACTTTCCCATTTGAAACTCCATTTTATTTCCAAGCTAATAAAATTATAAAAAAAACATACGTTATTTAATTTTCTTACTAAAAATTCTATACCCGCAGAAAATTACCCTTTTTGTACAATAGATCCTTCATCTGGTAAAGTAGAAGTAGACAATGTAAGATGTGACAATTTAGTATAAATATGCCGCCCTCATAAAGTTGTTAAAGCATGTTTGAATGTCACTGATATTGCAGGATTAGTCAAAGGAGCTAGTGAAGGAGTAGGTTTAGGAAATTGCTTTTTGAATCATATTAGAAATTTAGATGCTATTTTTCATGCTCTTAGATGTTTTGAGAGCACTTGCATTTGCATGTTGATGATTCGGTCGATCCACTTCGGGACATTTCAGTTGTTTACGACGAATTACACTTACTAAGCAATATAAAAATTGATAAAAGATGCAAGAGGCAAAGCTCACGATAAAAAATTGAAAGATAGACTTGCGCTGGTAGAAAGAATATTAAAAATTTTGGAGACTTCTTGGTACAACGGACATTCTTATACTGACGAAGAAGTGGCTTTTATTACTACTCTAGATTTGTTTACAGTTAAAAATGTAGTTTATTTAGCAAATGTCAGTAAAGAAAGCAGAAGTTTGTTCATATAATGATATATCTCCTCATATATAGAAGAATACTCGTAGGTGAAGCTGCTAATAAAAAGAACTAATTTTTTTTAATGTTATAGTGAGTCATCGCTACAGATGTTACTACCACTAATTTTCGATTGACTTCACAAATTCAAGTAACTTCGATAATCGATTACACAAATACTACACAAACTACAATACTGTTCAACAAATATCGATGTTTCATATTGCCAGTTTACACTTAGATGGAACACAAAGGGGTCGTCTGTAGTTGTATCTAATTCATTGCTAAATTGATTTTCCAATTTATTTATAGGTAATAAATAGCTTTTAACTAAATTGCTTCTCTCGAATGTTGGAATGAAATGAATTAAGAGGTGTGTATGACATAAGACACATTTTAAGTGCCCGCGAGTTGGCTCTGATTGCGAGTATGGTGGGTACATCAATACATGTATATAAATTTCTACCTCTTCTTTGTCATCTTGGCGGAACTGTCATGGTTATAATGGAGTTGCGTTCTTTTATTATTCTAGCCACAATTTCGTTTTCATGGGAGATCTACCGTACGTCTTGGTACTTTACTGGGCACCATGAACTGTTCAATGGAGTCATTTCCATTCCTGAAGATGTGGCCAAAAACTCCAGAATGCAGGTGTCATTGGGGAAATTCCAGTTCGAACCAGTCGGGTCTTAGTAGTCTTAGTGCTGTTTTTTTTCTTGTTCATTAATATACGAAAGGTTATGATGTAAGACTATTTAAAGTTTGTTATATGAGTCGTTTTTAGCGAGCTATTGTTGGTGAACGCCACAGTCAAAATGTTTATTTTTCTACGATTGACCTTTAATCCGAATAAAAAGCTCATCTTCTGTTCCAAAAATTCCATCTTCTGGAATAGTTCTGCCATGTGCTGAATATAAGAGGCGAATAACCACTTTGTCCAGTCCTCTAGAGTAAAATCGTCACATATGAGTTCCTGTAAGCACAAAACTGCCCAACAGGCCATCTTTTCTATATACTATCGATATTAGTTCACTACCTTAGCTCTCATACGGAACGTAAAAGGGAATAGCTCATAGTACTCGTTTCGTAAGTAGTAGAGATGGTTAGAGAGAGACTTGTTTATATTATTGTTAAATAATACAATATAGAAGCGTATAATTACGGAGGCAGCGTAGGATCCAAACACCAAATCTTAAATATTTATTAAAAATACAATTTCAATTCTTAACTAAAATGTTTACTACTGCTCCGAGTGAGAACAAGCAGTGGAATAATTATTTTTACTATTAAAACTACAGGAAAACATAAACAAACCTGGATGAAAAAGACTCGACGTTTTACATCTCTTACTGTTCTCAAAATATCTTGGAATTTGATCGGGATGCAGTAAACAAGTTACGCGAATCTAGCTAATCTATCCCCGAGCAGTGTGGGGACGTAACCCCCCTCCTCTCCTCTCCTCCTGAAGAACGCACGTGTTCGTATCTCACCCGTTTATCCGTTGGATCCGAATAGTGCTGAGTTGAATAGCTGTGGGTGGGGCCGGGGCGGATCTGGCGGTCGTTCCAGCTTCTTTCTTTGATATTTCCTTGCGGAGAAGAAAGATTTTTCCCCTGCGGTTTAAGAATTTTCCTTATGATTTTTGGCAATTATTCGTGTACTAATTGTAACTCTTCGTTTAACATTTCGTTACTGTTACACAATTCTGGTCTTGATGGAGTGCAGTACCAACATTTTACGCGAACTCTAGCTAGCGAACACTATTTTTTTTTTCTGCCACATTACAACAGTATCTGATAACCTTTAGTTACGTGTTAATCCTCATTAGACTTATTAGAGCGGTTTTTGAGTGTAGTGCCGGATCTTTGATCTTATTTCTATTTTTCCTCCTTAGTCTCAGAAATAGAGGGAACTTTACATTCTTGCTACATCGTCGCCGCCTCTCCTCTTGGGCCCGGCGCGATCCCAAGTCCTAACGCGCAGTCCTGTGTCTTCCCTGCCCCTTGTCCTTGCGTTTTAAGCGTGTGTGGGAGAAGTGACTAAAGACGCTTTTCGTCAGCTTAGAAGACTTTCATCTAGATAACCCATAAAAGCAATACCCGTGCTTTAAAAAAACTGGCCGACAATGGCGACCTCTATGTAAATTCAGAGAAGGTTTGGTCTTAACCGGCCACGATGCGGACGCAGACAGGAGCATTGTCTGCCAGACAACCTTGGGAACTTCGCCGATCCTTATAATACGCATGGTTCTTTATCTTGCCATTCCATACGTCCTTTCTGCGTCATCTTTACGTCAGTTTACTTTTAAGTGTGAATTTATATGAGAAGTTGCTGTTAAGTATTATGGTTAGTTTATGACTAATGGATATATTGGTGCGGCTTGCTAGAATCCATATTAGGTTCAACATTGAAGGAAAAAAGGGTTGTTTTGCTTCTACTAATTATTGGTTGCCATATCTATATATTAGATATATATAATACTATATATATATATATTATATATATATATATATATATATATCTATTATAATATGTATATATAGATAATATAGATATATTATATAGATATATATAATCTATATACTAGATCTATATTATATATCTATATATTTATATATAGTATTTATATAATATATATCTTATTATTATATTATATATATATATATATATATATATGTAGATATATATATCATAGATATATAATATAATAATATCATATATATAATATATATATATAGATATACTATATATTACTCATACGATCGATCATACGATCAACCAAACGCGTTCGAAGAGCTTCAGGTGTGACTCATAACTCTATGCCCTATAACTCCGCAATCTGAACGCTGCCCCTTCCTTTGTAACATAGTGGTAATAAAACTGTACCAGCGCGATTGACGTGGCCTCGTCCCATGTTCAAAATCGGTAAAAAGATCAGTAGCCATGACACACCCACGCAACAGCCCAACGATTTCCACGCTTTCGATATCGTATATCGTCAGGTCCCACACCGCCTTATACCGTTCTTCTGCTTCGAGACAATCCGATTTTCATCAAGGGTTTATTGGAGGAATAAGTCCCAGGTTAGGAGGTGGTTCAGACGGAATACTACTCGGATGCTGAGTATTCAGCAGCTCCAAGAAGTAACTTCTCCACCTCTCCTTCACAGAAGCATGACTACAAAGCAGCTTGCCCTGGGAATCTCTGACGCAAAGTCATTTTGTGATATCTTGCGTCGCTTTATCCCGAGCACGTGCCAATTTGTAGATGAGCTTCTGCCCCTCCACAGTTTCAAGTTTACCATATAGCGGTAATAAACTTTCACTGCGAGCTCTGGCTACAGCTCTTTTGCTGGCACGTTTCGCTGCTATGTACTCCAGTCTGTCTTCAGGAGAGTTGGAACGCTGCCACTCCTTAAATGCAGTCTTCAGCAACCACCACTTGATCTTAGACTTACGCGTCTCGGCTAATTTCTTTATCGGGGTAACGACATAATCCATGACAAGAAGACCATGTTGGGCCGTCAAGCTTTCACCAGGAATGACTTTACAGTTAGTTACCTTGCCAACATGACACCGCCTGGTCAATAGATAATCTATTTGGGTTGAATGGAGTCCACTCGCATACGTAATAAGATGCTGCGGACTCTTTTGGAAGAACGTATTCACGATGGCCAGATCAGATGCAATACAGGTTCTCAGGAAATTTTCGCCCTCTATATTGCGGCGACCGTGACCAAAACCATCGTGGACACGTTCATACGTATCCGCAGCCTTACCCACGTGACAGTTAAGGTCTTCCCCAACTATAATCACCTCGGTAGATGGTATAGCGAGTAGAACCTCTTCATATTGCTCCCAGAATGACTCCTTTTCGGCCCCACTTCAACCAGCCTGGGGAGCGTAAGCACTGATTAAGTTGGCGATAGCCCCCTCAACCAGTACCTTCACCCGCATCATCATCATTTTTTTTAAACTATAAAAACAAATGATAAACCCATATTTATCATTTGTTTTTATAGTTTAAAAAAAACTTTGGTCTTGTAAATCAAAAATAAGAATTTTCTTTAAAAATTTCAAAGAAAAAGATATTCTTTATCTATAATCTCCAAAATTATTATTTTATTAAAAACTATTCTTTGAAATTACAAAAATTATTATATCAAATCTAATTTTATTTATTTCTTTATTTATATTTTTCACAAATCACCCTTTAGCTATAGGATTATTCACTCTTTTACAAACTCTTTTAACTTGCATTTTATCAGGTATATTTATTAATACTTATTGATTTTCATATATTTTATTTTTAATTTTTTTAGGGGGGCTATTAGTATTATTTATTTATGTTTCAAGAATTGCATCTAATGAGTTATTTAAAGTTTCAATTTTTATTCCTACATAATCAGCTTCCCTATATAATTTAACTGAATGCGACTGACCCGTAGGGAACTTTATTTTTAATTTTGAAACAAATAATTCAAAGGCTGGATGGTATATATCCTCCGAAACAATTGGACTAAACAATTGGACTAAAAACACGACTAACTTTGCAATTAATATTAGCTATTACAAGATCTAAAATACGATTATTAACATTATTAAACTTATTATATTGACTAAAGTAGTTAAAAGAGACAAAATTATGAAGCTCATTAACTACGTCTGATGAGAAATCCCCAAGTAAGGTCAGGGCATTATGACAGTCACTCATCCATTGAGCGTTAGGTATATTGAAGTCACCAAGTATAAGAAAATAATCATCAGGGTATAAGAGAGCCTCATCCGAAATATGCTCGTAAAAATGTAACAAAACATCTTTATGACTAGGACACTGTGGAAAATAGCAGCAATATATATTACATCTTGTATATTATTCAAAAGAAATTGATACTCGAATAATATCGGCAATCGAATTTTCCGATGGGATGCACTCAACATTAGTGACTTTCAACTCACGTTTTATGGCTATCAAGACACCTCCGCCCATTGAATCTCCCCTAATTGAATAGTTACGATCACATCAATGTACATAATACCGATCGTCAAACAGTTCCAAGTCAAAAATTCCTGGATGTAACCCACTTAAACACAATATATCATAGTCATGACATAGAACCTGTTTAAAAACTAAGTTGCTCTTAGTTCGTAGACCCCGAACATTTTGGTAATAAACACTTAAACTAGTATCGAATTGTGTAAAGAGAGCTTAAACACATAAACGTAATACACACATAACATTAATGTAATATAAATAAGATCACATGTCGAAGCAAAAATTATTAAACAAAATTGTACTCCAGATAATATAAAGTGTGTCCAAGTTATGCGCACTATAATAATAACTTTAATAAAAATGACACTAAAAAATATGACAAATACAAAAGAAGTGTAAAATAATAGATGATAAATAAGTGTACAATTTAAGCAATATTTGACCGTAATTTTAAAAAAATTTAAAAGGATAGTTCTTATTTTATTTTGAATAAATCTGCATCGGTATTAATATGTAAAACCGGACTAGACTCTGTTTTTCTGACCATAATACTACAATTATTAACCCAAATAAACTTATAATTATGATCTTTAGCTTTTATTTTTGTATGGTGCAATAAAGATTTATTCAAAATGGTCAAATGGTCATTGAAAAACTTCGTATAACCGCAAAGAACCCGCGCAAACCAGAGAGTTATAAACCCATACCCTTCTGAGCTCTATATCCAAACTGTTCGAGAAGCTGCTGCTTCCACTCTTACAGGCGCACCGCGAACCGCGCCCCGAACAGTTTGGATTCCGCAGTGGACACTCCACCCCCTTTGCAAGTGGCTAGGGTGATCCATTTTGCATCTGCTGCGTTAAATAGGAAAGAGGTTGCAGCAGCGGCCTTTCTTGACGTAGCTAAGGCCTTGGACCGAGTGTGGCATCTAGGTCTGCGGCACAAGGTCCTCCGCTCAGGTGTCCCCCACAACCTGGCGAGAGTCATCCAGGACTTCCTCCGTGGCAGGAGGTTCCGGGTGAGGGTCAATGACGCGACTTCAGCCAGCCATCCCATCCTGGCTGGGGTGCCCCAGGGCAGTATCCTGTCCCCGACCTTATACGCGGCGTTCACTCACGACATTCCAGTGGCTCAAGGCGCAATGTTGGCATTATATGCCGATGATATTGCGCTACTGACGAAATCATTGAACGCCAAACACGCTACTATGAAGCTCCAGAGAGCGCTGGATCTAAAAATAATGAAATGAATAAATGAATAAAAATGACGAGTCTGTTTGTTTTGTCAAACAAGACAAATAACTGTGTTATAGTTATTTAAAATGTATATAGTTATATACACGTAGCTTATTCAAAACAAACATTTTAAAAACATTCTCTCCTGACCTGTGAAGGCGTGAGGCATAAAATAATAGGTGAGACTGTAATCATAGGCTTAACCCTAAAAAAAAAAAGGAATATGAGGAGGTTCTATTGAGGTATTAAACGTATATTACATTTACAATTCGACAGATCTGACTCTTGACATGAGGCTCTCATATGTGGCATAAAGCGTGAAGCTGACAAAAGAAATCACAATAATATTTTCGTTAGACTTGCATATAATTATACACACTTGCCTAGAATAGAAGAGTATTTGAGAAGGTAAATTTGTTATAAAATATGTACATACATAGTCGTATATGTCACATAAAACAAGAATCTTGGACAGCTCTGACAAGAGCTTCTTGAGACGTTCCCGCGCTTAAGAAACAAATATGAAACAGTTCTCACAAGAACTTTCAGACCGAAGTCTGTGTGAGTGTCCTTTGAAACAGAATAGTTCTGAAAAGAACATATATTTTAAATATTTTCTTTCGTATATAGTCTTCTCCAGTCTTCTGTATTATACAAGCCTTCATCTTGTTACTTCTATTCAACTTTCATTCGTTCTCCATAATAGCTCTGAAAAGAGCTTTTTGAAATGTTCATTATCGTTAAAAACTAAATTAGCTCTAAAAAGGGCTGTTTGATTACGTTCTTTATCGTTAGAAACTGAGATAAGCTCTTAAAAGAGCTGTTTAAAACGTTCTTTGTCGATGGAAAAGAGAGGTTCGCTCTAAGACGAGCAGAAAGGACAATTTGAATGTTTTATATTTTGTTTAAACAATGGATACAAAGTTTGTGCTAACAGACACTTGTGTGTCTGTTAGCACAACCTGATCTGTGGTGTGATCGTTAGTACGATCACCCCACAGATCACTAATTAAAACATTTTATTCACAACATTTCATTTCTTAACTCTATTTTTCTTCATGGTCCTGCTGGACCCTCAGCCTCTTACAGAAAGAAATCAATCTATATTTTCATATAAAAAAATCCCCGGTCACATTATTTCTGGAAACCTCCAGTCCTGTCACGTGTTTCAGATTTTATTAAAAAAATAAGTACGTTCCCATTCTTGTGGATATATATATATATATATATATATTATATATCTATATATATATATATATATATATATTATATATATATATATATATATTATATATATATATATATATATATATAATATTATTTTACTAATAAATTTTGAGATTTAAAAATTTTCCTTCACGAAGTGCTTATTTAGATGATTCCTCTCCGCGCTCCTTTTTTGGC
>JAXRJS010000204.1:0-20170 GCA_037127375.1 Dione juno | reverse complement strand
ATTTTTCTTACCTGTATCCGTCGATATTCTCGTGGGTTGACATTTGTCATTAAATTTATGTTCAAAGCTTTTTAAAAACGTACAAATCAGATTTTCACACGCTTTCCAAAATTTATTTTCAGAAAGTGTAACACAGTAAAAGTTTACAAAAAAAAATTTTACTATAATTCTTTAAACACGAAGTGGTACAAATATAATTTGTTCTTTTTGACATTATTTAAAAAAATTTAATTGAATGTGAATATAAAATTGCAAAAATTTGCATAATCCATGCAAAAAATCCGTAAACTTTTTTTCTAACAAAACACAATTCGGGTTTTTTCCCATTTTTGACGTTAAGTTTCGAGTTCTGCTCTATTCATTTGACTTCTTCGAAAAAATTTAAAACCCAAACAGATAATAAGAGAAATGAAACAGATAAATCATTAAAAAAAGTATTTTAATCTGTAATCACACGTAATTCTCCTATCGTTTAGTAAAAAGTTAAAAAAAAAATTCTTTAAATTTATTTCAGAAATTAAATTTTTCCTATTAAAATTACACCCATATTTAGGTAAATGTAAGTAAAATACCCCTTCATTTTTTTTTTTAACTTATTTTGTTTTTCAAAAAAGTTCAAAGGGAAAATTCTTTTCAGTGAGCTTTTTTTAATCCCTAGAAAGATTTTTGGTAAAAAAAGTTTTATTTATTATAAGATTTGCAGAGATGCTATATATATTCCCCCTTTTTTTTTTTTATTTTTTTTAGTACTATAATATTTTAAATTTTAAATTTATTTTACGATGAGGTCTTTAGAACGCCTTGCTATTTAAATTTCTAAACCTGGGGGCTTCGTTGCCTCTGAAAGGGAAAAACTTGGATAGGTTAAAAATAAAGGGTCTAAAACTAGGGTAGCAAACCTAGAAATTCTAAAAATTTATTTATATTTTCTATAATATATATCATATATCTATAATATATATATTATATATATATATATATATATATATATATATAATATATATATATATATATATATATATATATATATATATATATATATTGCCCCTCGTTTTATACAAGATAATGCTTTAGCTGACCTACCCATATACACAAAAAAGAAACGACTACCAGTTGCAAAGATTAAACTTAAAAGAGTACCTGCATTATGTACTGTACCAGAATTATGATCCTGATATAAACCCTGACAAAAGTAGAAGTATTTAGTAATTTGGGATTCACACAAATCATATCCCACTATCATTCTTTTGTCCAATGCGTAGATTTAGTTAAAATTCAATATGTTATGCTTAAATTCTGTTATGTTGCAAATAATGAATACTAAGGTTGGTAAGGTTGCAAATATATTCTTAGAAATAAAACGCTTTCCCTTTTTCAAACGTATATTCAATACTTTAAAGTTAAATTAGAAACCGATTGCCAACAGCTGAAAACCTTTGAAATCAATCGTGTTAAGAGAGGACTCATTGACGGATTAGTTCCAGTAGTAAAAAGTATTTCTAGTAGTCTCGACTATACGGACGCCATAAAGTATAACAAAGCCATTAATTTTTAGAGCAAAATAATAATTTGCTGATTAATAAAATTAATAATTATATTAGCTTCAATAAAAACTGGATGTCTTAGTTAAAAATTTGTGTTAGTTACTTAGTTAAAAATGAATGAATTTGTAGCTTTTATTGAATTAACTCAAATATTCTTAATTTTGAGATGAGATAGCATAGAAAATATTTCTTCGTGCTAAAAGTAATCATTACTCTATGTTTAATTTTTGTATGTACCAGGATATTATAAGTAAATTAAATACACTTTATAAGAAAAATTAACTTTTAAATATTAGTTTCAAAGATTATTTCTATGTAGTACAAGTAGGATATTATTATAGTGCTAGAGATATTATTTTAGTTTACAAATTTCCGATTGTCTATCCTAAAAAATATTTTTTATATCACTTGTCCCCTGTATAAAACGTGAATTATCAAATCCTTATCCCTCCTCAGCCTCATATAGCAATTCACGAAAAATATTTTATGTACATAGAGGCTGAATGCCCGAAGATCGGTGAATCATACTTATGTGATCATAAACTAAACTACAAACAAGAAAAACAGCTTGATTGTATCGAGCGCCTCATAACGTCACAGCAGCTGCAAAATTCCTGTCAGTACACATCGATTATCCTTACTACAGAAGCAATCGAACAGTTGGACGACACACATTATATTATCACCATTCCAGAACCAACTAAATTGAAACTATCGGGCAACCAGCAGAAATACATAAAAATACAGGGAAGCTATCTCGTAATGTTACCAGCAGGATGTTCTATAAAAGTACGCTATTTACTTTAATTAATAGCAATAATAATATAAGAGGACAAGCATTGGAAATTATTGATTTAACAAGTATTAATACAACAGAAAACTCAAACTGAAACTTAACTCAATAAATTTGACCGACATCCTTGAAGCAAATAGAAAAATCTCCGCACAACAATCTATTTCAAAAATATCTACAACATCTGATAGCCTTTATCATATAACAATTCCGCTATATGGAATAATTTTGACGGCCACTATAATAACTATCTTCATTGTAATTGCTATTGCTAACTATCTTCATTATAAATTCATAAGAAAATTCTTAAACGAAAAACATCAACCGCAAGGGAAATATCGAAGAAAGAAGCTGGAACCCCAGATCCAGTGGAACATATACTCCAGCACTATTCGAGATCCAAGGACACTCAATAGGTGCTGTTCTTCAGGAGGGAGGTGTTACGTTCCCACACTATCCGGGGATCGCTTAGCCAGATTTCGCGTAACTTGTTTACTGCATTCCATCAAATCTAAGAATTGTAACTGCAAGAAATGTAAAACGTAGTGTCATTTTTCATTCATTGTTTTAGTTCATGTTAGTTTTAATATTAAAATAATTATTTCACTCTTGTTTTCTCACATCGAGCAAGCAGTCACCATTTTAGTTAATAATTTAAATTGTAATTTTTAATAAAATATTTTAAAGATTTGGTTTTTTTTGGATCCTACGCTGCCACCGTACTTAATTCACTTACGTTACAAGTAGCGAAGATTGGACATGGTATTTACTTTAATGTATATATTTTTTTTAAAATAACAGTCTAAGCTACACTTTATTATATCAACTACATGCCAGTGGAAGTCCCGTAAAAATCAGTGCAGCAGTTTCAGGGATTAGCCGAAAGAAAGAGATAGAGAAAAAAAAATTAATTATTAGTATATACAACAAAACTTTTTTATATGACATAGCACAGTAAAGTTCTTTTATTTATTTTATATAGTTGTTATCTATGTACATATATATATATATATATATATATATATATATATTATATATTATATATATATATATATATATATATAATATATATTATATATATATATATATATATATATATAATATATATATATATATATATATATATATATATATATATATATATATATATATATGTATATATATATATATATAATATATATATATATATATATAATATATATATATATATATATTATAATATATATATATATATATAATATATATTATATATTATATATATATATATATATATATATATATATATATATATATATATAATATATATATATATATATATATATATATATATATATATATATATATATATATATATATATATATATATATATATATATATATATATATATATATATATATATATATATATATATATATATATATATATATATATATATATATATATATATATATATATATACATGTATATATATATTCCAGAGGGTGTCTGGCCAAATATCTGTCCGGTATTGGTACTGGGCATACGGGTACGCGACCCCGGATCCTCGAGCCACCACTGTCATACTCCTTCCCAATCCATGAAAGTGGGGTCCTTACCCCCCCCCCCCTTTTCTACAAATCTTTTCCCCTCTCATCCTTGGCTTTTCCCACAAAATTGGGTTTTGGAGGTCAGATGGCAATCGCTCTATTAAAAAGCCGCCACCTGCCACTCATATGAAAAGAAAAAAGATGTTGCTGGAGCAGTACCCAGTAGGGCGTCGCCGCTAAACGACGCGTAGACACATCGCCCTACACCTGTGTTAAATGGGCAAGGGCTACCGTGTCAAGTACGGACACGGCTAAAGAAGAAAGTACCCAGAATGAAACTCCGCTTTGCAACGTGGAATATTGGCTCTCTAACCGGACGATGCAGGGAACTAACAGATGTACTCATGAGGCGTCGGGTCCAGTGTGCTTTCCTTTTAATCAGTGCTTACGCTCCCCAGGCTGGTTGTAGCGGGGCCGAAAAGGAGTCATTCTGGGAGCAATATGAAGACGTTCTACTCGCTATACCATCTACTGAGGTGATCATAGTTGGGGGAGACCTTAACGGTCACGTGGGTAAGGCTGCGGATACGTATGAACGTGTCCACGGTGGTTTTGGTCACGGTCACCGCAATATAGAGGGCGAAAATATCCTAAGAACCTGTATTGCGTCTGATCTGGCCATCGTGAATACGTTCTTCCAAAAGAGTCCGCAGCATCTTATTACGTATGCGAGTGGACTCCATTCAACCCAAATAGATTACCTATTGACCAGGCGGTGTCATGTTGGCAAAGTAACTAACTGTAAAGTCATTCCTGGTGAAAGCCTCACGGCCCAACATCGTCTTCTTGTCATGGATTATGTCGTTACCCCGATAAAGAAATTAGCCGAGACGCGTAAGTCTAAGATCAAGTGGTGGTTGCTGAATGGACCGATGCAGACCGACTTTCTGGCAGAGGTTAACAGTCAAAATTTAACAACTAACACCGAAACTGCTCAGGATGCTTGGGATCGAGCTCAGTCAGCAATTATTACGGCTGGTAAACATGTTCTTGGCGTTTCTAAGGGAGGACGTATTATGGACAGGGAGACATGGTGGTGGAATGACAAGGTACAGGAG
This sequence comes from Dione juno, assembly GCA_037127375.1. NCBI lineage: Eukaryota > Metazoa > Arthropoda > Insecta > Lepidoptera > Nymphalidae > Dione > Dione juno. The sequence continues at coordinate 15,188 of JAXRJS010000204.1, read as the reverse complement.
GTGATTCATGATAAGAAGACTGCATTTAAGGAGTGGCAGCGTTCCAACTCTCCTGAAGACAGACTGGAGTATATAGCAGCGAAACATGCCAGCAAAAGAGCTGTAGCCAGAGCCCGCAGTGAAAGTCTATTACCTCTATATGATAAACTTGAAACTGTGGAGGGGCAGAAGCTCATCTACAAATTGGCACGTGCTCGGGATAAAGCGACGCAAGATATCACAAAATGTCTTTGCGTCAGAGATTCCCAGGGCAAGCTGCTTTGTAGTCATGCTTCTGTGAAGGAGAGGTGGAGAAGTTACTTCTTGGAGCTGCTGAATACTCAGTACCCGGGTAGTATTCCGTTTGAACCACCTCCTAACCTGGGACTTATTGCTCCAATAACCCTTGATGAAACTCGGAATTGTCATCGACGCATGAAGAACGGCAAGGCGGTGGGACCTGACGATATTCCGATCGAAGCGTGGAAATCGTTAGGCTCTCGTGGTGTGCTCATGCTTACTGATCTTTTTAACCGCATTTTGAACACTGGGACGATGCCACATCAATGGCGGCACAGTTTTATTACCCCTATTTACAAAGGAAGGGGCAGTGTTCAAGATTGCGGTAGTTATAGGGGCATTAAGATTATGAGTCACACCATGAACCTCTTCGAGCGCGTGATTGCCCTCAGGCTCCGCCGAGAGTGTACTGTCTCTGAGTGTCATTATGGATTTCAGCCAGGATCAGGCACTACGGACGCCATTTTTGCCCTCAGAATTTTGATGGAGGCAAACAGGCAAAAGAGGAGAGCTCTGCATGTGGCCTTTTTGGACCTGCAGAAGGCCTTTGACTGTGTGCCACGTCAGTGTATCTGGTGGGCACTGCGATCCGAAGGGATCACTGAATCCTATGTTGCTATTATCAGAGACATGTACAACGACTCTGTTTCTACAGTTAGGACCGCTGTTGGCGATACCAACCCTTCCCAATTACAGTAGGGGTTCACCAAGGCTCAGCTCTTAGTCCACTTTTGTTTAATGTAGTGCTAGATACTGTCACGGCTCACATCCAGGACCAGCCTCCATGGCTAATGATGTATGCCGATGACATAGTACTCATTGACGAGAACCGACTGATGCTGGAGCGTAAAGTGAATGCCTGGAAGGGTGCGCTTGAGAACGGTGGTCTTAAACTGAATGTGTCAAAGACCGAGTACATGGCTTGCGGGAACCCAGACTCGAGCACCATCCACATCGGGCCTGAGCCAGCCGTTAAGTCGGAGAAGTTCAGGTACCTTGGATCCATTATGCACGAGTCCGGAGGCATCGACTACGATGTCCACGCCCGGGTTAGCGCTGCTTGGGCCAAATGGCGGGAGGTCACTGGTGTGGTCTGCGATCGCAGAATACCGCCCAAACTCAAGGGGCTGATATACAAGAGCATGATCCGACCAGTTCTTCTATACGGCAGCGAATGTTGGCCAGCATTATCTCGGCACACTCAGGAGCTTCACGTAACGGAGATGAAGATGCTGAGGTGGATGTGTGGCGTTACTCGGGCTGACCGCATACGCAACACATTCATTCGAGGTAGTCTTGGGGTCCGTGATGTAGCGGATAAGCTCCAAGAGCGTCGTCTGAGATGGTATGGCCACGTTTTGCGCCGGCCTAAGAACTACGTCGGAAGAAAATGCCTTGATATGTCTGTCCCTGGAGTAAGACCCCCCGGACGCCCAAGGAAGCGATGGCTGGACGTCGTGACGCACGACATGAGAGCCAATGGACTAACCACTGAGGATGCTCAAGACCGTGCAAAGTGGAGTAGACTAAGTAGGAAAGCAGACCCTGGCAAAAGCCGGGACTAATGCCAAGAAGAAGAAGAAGATTATGAACATAATAACTAGACATCGGATTATATGCACTATCAAAATGCCAAATATGCAGGCAAATATGCACTAAGAAAAGGCTAAATATGCAAAATATGCAGAATATGCACAATCAAAATATATTACTTATTAGAATTTACGTTTATTTTCCCATAGTAGTAGTAGTTGTATTTTTTTATAATATAATGACATATATTTGATTACGATGATTGATTGCGATGACTTGATTACGATGATTTAATTTGATTACGATGATTGATTGCGATGACTTGATTACGATGGCGTCAGATCTATCAAATTTGTCAACTACTTTTTTTATGGATCCTAAATTCTAAGAGAAATCAGCGCGTATTTCACTTACTACGTCTTTGAAGATAGATGACAAGTAGTTTTTTCTACCAGTGGATTCTTTCAGAATTATAAATAATGTGAGACAAACGCAATTGAAGCTTTAAGCGCGTGAGTGAAGCAGCGAGAGGTGCCCCTATAGTAAGCCCCTTCCTCGCACGCACGACGCATTTCACCAACGCGTTCGGCAGTCGGGACTCGGGCTTAGATTTAGTTCCCTCCCTGAGATTTTGCGAGGTGGATGTGCGTAAAATATGCACTATCGAAGAAAATGTACCAGAACATGCAAATCTCCTATATATATAAGTATATATATATATATATATGTTATTATTGGACATCGGAGTATCCTCATCCTCATCGGAGGAGATTTGCATGTTCTGGTACATTTTCATCTAGCACTACATTAAACAAAAGTGGACTAAGAGCTGAGCCTTGGTGAACCCCTACTGTAATTGGGAAGGGTTTGGTATCGCCAACAGCGGTCCTAACTGTAGAAACAGAGTCGTTGTACATGTCTCTGATAATAGCAACATAGGATTCAGGGATCCCTTCGGATCGCAGTGCCCACCAGATACACTGACGTGGCACACAGTCAAAGGCCTTCTGCAGGTCCAAAAAGGCCACATGCAGAGCTCTCCTCTTTTGCCTGTGTGCCTCCATCAAAATTCTGAGGGCAAAAATGGCGTCCGTAGTGCCTGATCCTGGCTGAAATCCATAATGACACTCAGAGACAGTACACTCTCGGCGGAGCCTGAGGGCAATCACGCGCTCGAAGAGGTTCATGGTGTGACTCATAATCTTAATGCCCCTATAACTACCGCAATCTTGAACACTGCCCCTTCCTTTGTAAATAGGGGTAATAAACTGTGCCGCCATTGATGTGGCATCGTCCCAGTGTTCAAAATGCGGTTAAAAAGATCAGTAAGCATGAGCACACCACGAGAGCCTAACGATTTCCACGCTTCGATCGGAATATCGTCAGGTCCCACCGCCTTGCCGTTCTTCATGCGTCGATGACAATTCCGAGTTTCATCAAGGGTTATTGGAGCAATAAGTCCCAGGTTAGGAGGTGGTTCGAACGGAACACTACCCGCCTACTGAGTATTCAGCAGCTCCAAGAAGTAACTTCTCCACCTCTCCTTCACAGAAGCATGACTACAAAGCAGCTTGCCCTGGGAATCTCTGACGCAAAGACATTTTGTGATATCTTGCGTCGCTTTATCCCGAGCACGTGCCAATTTGTAGATGAGCTTCTGCCCCTCCACAGTTTCAAGTTTATCATATAGAGGTAATAGACTTTCACTGCGGGCTCTGGCTACAGCTCTTTTGCTGGCACGTTTCGCTGCTATGTACTCCAGTCTGTCTTCAGGAGAGTTGGAACGCTGCCACTCCTTAAATGCAGTCTTCTTATCATGAATCACCTCCTGTACCTTGTCATTCCACCACCATGTCTCCCTGTCCATAATACGTCCTCCCTTAGAAACGCCAAGAACATGTTTACCAGCCGTAATAATTGCTGACTGAGCTCGATCCCAAGCATCCTGAGCAGTTTCGGTGTTAGTTGTTAAATTTTGACTGTTAACCTCTGCCAGAAAGTCGGCCTGCATCGGTCCATTCAGCAACCACCACTTGATCTTAAACTTACGCGTCTCGGCTAATTTCTTTATCGGGGTAACGACATAATCCATGACAAGAAGACGATGTTGGGCCGTGAGGCCGTGATCGACGAAAATGTACCAGAACATGCAAATCTCCTCCGATGAGGATGAGGATACTCCGATGTCCAATAATAACATATATATATATATATATATATATATATATATATATATATATATATATATATATATATATATATATATATATATATATATATATATATAATATATATATATATATATATATATATATATATATATATATATATATATATATATATATATATATATATATATATATATATATATATATATATATATATATATATATATATATATATATATATATATATATATATATATATATATATATATATATATATATATATATATATATATATATATATATATATATATATATATATATAACGTTTCAGTTGTCGTAATTGATGACGATTCAGCAATCTGTGCTGAAAAACCAGCGATTGCAAGAATTATAAGAACCTTCTCCGGTAGGTAATTAATTTATTTTTAAAAATTTTAATTATAGTAATTTCACCTTTCTTACGCGCCAAAACAAAAAGCTAGTTATTTTATCTAAAACATTAATATTTATCTATATGTTTTGATTACACTTGTATAACGTTGTTTTTTTATTTTGCTTTATTTAATGTATTCTAATATGGTATGCATATGTACAGTAATTTTAATTATTATTTTAGATGACAAAATTGCCTAGTAATACGAGCACTCCAAAGCCAAAGTTGTTTCTAAATAAATGGAACAATTTCACCGAAAATAAATTGGATAATGTTTTAAAAAACTTAAAAATGTAAGGTGTTGCAAATTACACAGTGTTGTTAAAAAAGGGTGAGTAAATAATAAAGCAACTCTCTGAAGAAAACCTATCCCTTAAGAAACAACTTCTAAAACATAAAGATAAAGATTCTACTACAGATTCCTTTAGTGAACGTTATTCTGAATCATGAAAAGAAGACACCACTGAGACTTTGCGTGTTAAGTCTATCAGACGGAGTAAATCTTCATTTAATAGTACCCAATCCGTAAGTTCTTATGTATTATAGCTCTCATTACAAAATATTATAAATGTTTCTACAATTTATTTCTGCACATTTAATTTTTTATTTTATATATATATATATAATATATATATATATATATATATATATATATATATATATATATATATATATATATATATATATATATATATATATATATATATATATATATATATATATATATATATATATATAATAAATAAAAGAACTATAGTGTGCTATGTCATATAAAAAAGTTTTGTTGTATATTTCAATACTTTAATTATTATAAATGAAGTTAATAAAAAGTTAATCTATACTAATAATTAATTTTTTTTTCTCTGTCTGTTTCTTTCGGCTAATCCCTGAAACTGCGGCACTAATTTTTACGGGACTTCCACTGGCATATAGTTGATATAATAAAGTGTAGCTTAGACTGTTATTTTAAAAAAAATATATACATTAAAGTAAATACCATGTCCAATCTTCGCTACTTGTAACGTAAGTGAATTAAGTACGGTGGCAGCGTAGGATCCAAAAAAAACCAAATCTTTAAAATATTTTATTAAAAATTACAATTTAAATTATGAGGCGCTCGATACAATCTAGCTGTTTTTCTTGTTTGTAGTTTAGTTTATGATCACATAAGTATGATTCACCGATCTTCGGGCATTCAGCCTCTATGTACATAAAATCTTTTTCGTGAATTGCTATATGAGGTTGAGGAGGGATAAGGATTTGATAATTCACGTTTTATACAGGGGACAAGTGATATAAAAAATAATTTTTAGGATAGACAATCGGAAATTTGTAAACTAAAATAATATCTCTAGCACTATAATAATATCCTACTTGTACTACATCGAAATAATCTTTGAAACTAAAATTTAAAAGTTAATTTTTCTTATAAAGTGTATTTAATATACTTATAATATCCTGGTACATACAAAAATTAAACATAATATGATATTATGATTGATGATTACTTTTAGAATAAATTTACGAATAAATGCGAGTAAGTTTTCCAATCGAAATAATTCGTTAGAAATATTTTCTATGCTATCTCATCTCAAAATTAAGAATATTTGAGTTAATTCAATAAAAGCTACAAATTCATTCATTCATATCAAATTAATATCCGTTAAATATTTAACTAAGACATCCAGTTTTTATTGAAGCTAATATAATTATTAATTTTATTAATCAGCCAATTATTGCAATTATTGAATAAGCAGCGGGTAGAATAAAAAAACTTATATTGCAATGACTATAATATGCAATCTAATTTATATATGTGTTTATTAATTTGCGTTACGAGATATGATTTGTGTGCGTTTTAGTTTTGATCAAATACAGACATAAAAAAAACTTACCATCGGTCCTGTCTTCATCTCCTTTATTGTGTTCATACATAAAGACGACACATTCTTTACTTGATTGTCTTGTCTCTCAAGCATTCCTTTAAATTCTTTCACATAACGCTTGTTATCTGTAACGAAAATAGTTATTTATTTACAAGGAGTTTATTGTAGAAAATTTATAAATTTAGAGTTGCTCTCTCCTTACTTACTTTTATTTTTATTTAATTTTTTTTTAATTTTGTTTAATTTTTTATAAGTAAAAAAAAATATTACTATAGCAAATAAAAATATTACAGCATAAAGTAGTGAATAATGATTTACTAGTAAATAAAAAAATAATAATTACTTTATAGTATTGATAATAAAACCACAATAAACAAAAATTATATTTATATTTATTAACTATTTAAATCTATTGTTTTTGAAGTCGGTGCCACACAAAGCACAAATAACCTTAATTGATAATTGATTACTTGAAAAGTAGTTAATGTTACCATAAACCTGTTCTCAACCATTACTGAATGTAGGTAACAAAGGCAATATTCTTGAGATTTCTCATAGATATCAAAGTACAGTCAATACTCAATATAACTTGAACAAACACTATCAATGCATTTTTTCTCTTCTCTTACTTTTTTAAAAGTGCTGAACTAATTGCCGAAACATTTTGATATATAGTACGACGGCTTAAACATTATGTATGAAAAAGAAGAGTCAAAATACATATATAATTTTGAGGAGTAGTTATGTAAAAAATATATAATAAAGAACCTCGTCTTTTTTAAAGTTTGTTAAAAATTAAACTTATTGATATTTTTTTTAACTACAATTTGTTTACTTTATTTACTTGACTTATCTAATGTTTTTATAGTACCTATACCAAGATAATAAAAACGACAAGTTGACATAAAAGCTTAGGAAATGAAGAATCATGCCTTCCATCATTAGCTTATCGGAATAATACGACAATAGGTCCTGACTTGTATTCTATACATACCTATAATATTTAAAGAAATATCCTCTAATTACTTATCGTTCAGTATTTATAAATCTTCTATCACCATCAGCTGATCAATATCATCATATTATGACAATGTATATTATAAGAAATTTTGAAGTACTTAGATTTCCCTCGGTTTATCTGGGATGTCATCATCAGACATGGTGGCCTCAAAAATTCACCTTTTCAAACAAAAAAAGGAATGCTTGGAATCGGTCTACAAATAACGTAAAAGTCAAAATCGAAATATACAAAAACACATATAGCTATATAGCTCGAACATAGAACCTTCTCCTTTTTTGAAATCGGTCAATAATAAGAAGTTATATACTACAGCGCAAATAAAAATATGAAACTACTTATATATTTTTTTTCTATAGTAAACGTTTTCTAGGGAATCGTGTTAGGGGACAGAAACCGAATTGCTATTGTCATTCATGTACCTGAGTAACGCAAAGACGTTTTATCGTTCATTTCGATTTTGTTCATCGCCGCGTTTGGATGACTAGTATAAAATTTAAAAATATTTAAAAATGGATCAAAATTTATGGCTTCTTGTTGAGTGGATGGATAATTTTAAACAAAATTTATTTTCTAATTACGCTATAGTGAATTCTGATTGTTTAATTCGACACTATGGCGATTTGCACACGGGAAAAGTGATTTTGCTTCGTGACAGACATAATAATTCACGTAAAGCACAAGTTCTCCGTTTATCTGGTAAGATTTTCCGATTATGAATTATAAATAAATAAAATAAATAGGCCATAGTTAAAATATATCTTTTTAAGTGAATTGAATACATGTGCATCAACTTGGCACAATAAATTACATTCCAACGTCCGTAAAAAAATTAAGGGGTGTTTTTTATTTAAGTAAATATAAAAGATGGGAAGATGTTCAATAGCACCTTACTAACGTTGTATATATTTTACATATTGTAAGACAAATATTATATATGTATGTATTTATTCAATATGAGAAATATGAGTGAATACTGACATTACTACTTATTACTACTGTATGTGGATAATTAAACTACCTACATAATATACATCTATTATTTTTCGGTAACCGAAATATATACAAATAGCGAATCATTTAAATGATCTACAGAAATAAAATCTAAAAGTAATAGGTATTATAATTACGCAAAGCGGCTTTAAGAGTCCACTTTAAATTTATAAATTTTCTACAAATACCTCCTTGTAAATAAATAACTATTTTCGTTACAGATAACAAGCGTTATGTGAAAGAATTAAAAGGAATGCTTGAGAGACAAGACAATCAAGTTAAGAATGTGTTGTCTTTATGTATGAACACAATAAAGGAGATGAAGACAGGACCGATGGTAAGTTTTTTTTATGTCTGTATTTGATTAAAACAAAAACGCACACAAATCATATCTCGTAACGCAAATTAATAAACACATATATAAATTAGATTGCATATTGTAGTCATTGCAATATACGTTTTTATATTCTACCCGCTGCTTATTCATTTAAATTCTGCTACAACTAGGAACTTACTTTTAATAATTATTATATAATCATATTATGGATACATGCCCACATGTTTTACATTCGTTACATACAACTTAAGCAAGTTATAGACCCAGACTCATTTACGTGATCATATAGCAAGTTTCAGCCTTCGACGCTGAGTAGCTACAGCCATTTATTGTGTGCAAATCATTCATTTATCATATACAGACACATTAACTGTCTTTGTATTTTAAAACAATAATTTTTCCTTAATAGTGTTGGGAGCGTTTTAATTGTCAGTTTAATCATTACGTCCCCACTTACGTTACAAGTAGCAAAGATTGGACATGGTATTTACTTTAATGTATATATTTTGGTTTTTAAAATAACAGTCTAAGCTACACCTTATTATATCAACTACTTGCCAGTCCCGTAAAAATCAGTGCAGCAGTTTCAGATATTAGCCGGAACACACAGACAGGGAAAAAAAATTATTAGTATAGTTTAACTTTTATTAACATTCATTTATATAATTAAAGTATTGAAATATACACAAAGTTTTTTATATGACATAGCACAGTAGAGTTCTTTTATTATTTTATATAGTTGTTATCTATGTACATATGATTATATATATATATATATATATATATATATATAGTATATATATATATATATATATATATATATATATAGATATAGATATATATATATATATTGATAATATATAGATATGTATGTATGTAATATTATATATATATATATATAGATATATATATATATATATATATATATGTATGTATGATATATATATATATATATATAGATATATATATATATATATATATATTTGCGTGATAGTATATTTTTCTATTATACATACGTTTTAGTTGTGTTTTATAAATTCTTGTTTGTTCCACCGTAACCCTATCTTTTGCTCTCTATTATTAATTTATTGTTTCAGGTCTATGGTACCAACCAACATACGTCCTTCCCCAGTGCTCCGAAGACGCTGCACGCCCGAGATGAATCTGACTCTAGTGACAGTAATATTGAACCTGAAGTAAGAACATACTATATATTTTTTATATAAAATGATAAAACTAGAATACTCATTGTTGACATACTTAATGATTTTTGAAGTTGTACTTCTTTGAGGTGAGGTGCATAAGGGTAAATTTTTTACGGATGAACCACGACATGAAAATGTGGTACGTTTTTGTTCAAGAAGAGGGAGAGATCAATTTAGAAAGAGAGATTGAGTATACGGTATTGATTGGTGTATTCGTTTAGTAGTTAAATATTAGAACTTGTACTACAATCTTGTCTTACTTACTGTAAACGCAGAACTTTTTTTATATATTACATTAGCATTATGTATTTCGAATTTCCTTTTCCCTTCTAAGTCTCTTTAGACTGTAAATTAGTAATTATAAACGAGATATGAGCAGTTTTAGTTTGCCAAAGAAGTTTCGTTTCTGACATGTTACTTCCGATTCTAACAAAAATCGGTTCTTTTTTTTTGTTTGTATCATCACAGATTAGCCATGACCTTAATCTATCGAGATCTACTATCAGACATGATAATCTGCTGCGATGCAATGAGCTAAAGCTCGAGGGAATGAGTAAAATACTGAGAGAAAAATATTTTTCAGGGTAGACCATTCAGTAGCACACCATTACCGGATAGATTGCATGGAAGAGCCAAAACAATGTCTGATAAAGCCACTCAAACTGATGCACCTCCGCCAAGTCAGCTGGACTACAACGAATTAAATTTTATGCTAAGAGACTTATACAGTAAATTTTTAGCTTTTGTTTCTGAAGAAGAGGAAACACAGGAAACAGAGGATTCGAGCTCGTATAGACATGAAATATCCGATTATGTTGAACCTCAAGTTCAAGATATTGACGACGATGGAAGACCAAATGGGATAAAAATAAGAAGATTATCAGCACAGACTACTAACAACGTAATGCCGGAGGATAATAGTGATCTGGTTTGTATTTTTACAAATTCAAATTATATTTTAGCTCTTTCACTTTTATAGCAAGTTTAAAAATAGAACTTTTAGAAAAGATCAAAACTAAATTTGAAATTAATATTAAAGGTATCGATTGGAAGTGGCAACGCTCCTATTCCAGCGAGGATCTTAGAAGACATCGACTGGTCTTCTCATACCACAGCAACAAGGCAGTTATTACAAGCTGTTTTTCCAAGGCAGTATGTATAAAAAATGTTATTTAAATATAATATTCATTGATAATTTTAGATTACAAAAAAATATTTTTATTCGTATTTCTTTTATAGACATGCTTGATTATTGTGTTGAATACTAAAGTAACTTTTCGTTATATAGGAACTATTAATAAACTTCAATTTGAATTATAGGGTCTTAGCCACTCATTCGTTAACTGGAAAACAATCACCAGTTTTTGTGAACAAACCGCCAAAGAAACAGTTGGACCCGAAGCTGGTTGAAGACATCGTTGACACTGTTTCCGAGAGATGTGGTGTCCCTCAACGAGTTGTAAGGTAGGTAATTGTATTTTAAATTCATATTATTAACACTAAATTTAACAAATATTTAATTAAACTAATTTTGAAAAAAAATTGTTTGAGTTGTTTTTTTTGTTTTTGACACGTATTCAAACTGTTGGACTTGTTTGTTTTTTAATAAAAAAACACTTACAGAGCTTCAATAACAACAAAATGTACTGATGAGGCCAAATTATATCGTAGTCGTCAGCGTTTCAAGAAATGCGTGAAGAACAAAATCAAGGAAAACTGGCCTCCCTCGTCAGGATCATCAGCTTCAGGATCTACCAATCTTGAGGATGAAAATTAAACATAACAAATATTTAAGATATTCGGTTTAATACATACTTTGTATTTTTTACTATGGTGTTTCAGTAGTCAATAGAAAATATACTTAACTAGAAATTATTATAATAATGTCTAATATCAAGTAATAAATTCAATACTCAGTAACGTTATATTTGTATTGATTATTGACTTTTTAACAATTTTATATTAATAACTGTGATAAATACTTGTATGCACAACGAATGCCATACCTATTTGACATACCAATATTCTTAATAAATTCCTGATGATGAAGATTAAATAATTTTTTATTTAAATCACTTTCTTATATTTCAACTACATTTTATTTTTCATTTTTTGTTACATTCAAAAGAAAGCTAAAAATAATAAAAATACTTATCCGGTGTCTAGTTAATTTTTATAAGATTTAAATTATCATTAATATTTTGATATATTTGATATTAATGATATTATTACATATGCGGTATACCTTTGCAGTAGTAGTGTCTACATTTGCAATAGAATATATACTATAATGTTATAATATAATAAACAACAAATCATTTGATTAGTCATTATTATAAAGACATCCATAAGTAAGTAATTTTGTCGTTATTGATTGAATACCATCTGATATCCAGCTTGAAACCATGTTTGAAACCTATATCAAGTGTTACAACACAAAATGATTAATAATTAATAAAATGCATTAAATGGGAAAGACAAGGCAAACGAGCGTTCGGGTCACCTGTTGGCAAGTGATCACCGACGCCCACGACCCCGTGTAACATCTAGGTGTTACAGGTGCGTTGCCAGCCTTTAAGGTTGAGGTAGACGCGCTTTTTGAAGGTTTATTAAAATTACGTCGATTACTCGCAAGATTAATATATTTTGTCTAATGAATTAATTTATCTTTCTATTTAATAAGATCATTATTTAAATAAAAATTCAAACTTTTTTGTGCAATATAAATAATATTTTAAACATTGGCGATGTTTTATTTATTTATTTATTAATTTATTAATTATGACTTACTGACTCAAAAAGTGCATTACAATATTTGGCTCGATGTACCTCGACTTTTCGAGGGACACCGATAGCCAACTCCATTATTGAAATTATCTTAAAATTAAAATCTTTGAACAAGCATGTTGTACTGCAATGGATTCCTTCTCATATTGGTATCACTGGTTGGTACTTCTCATATTGGTAACAAAGGTTGATACATATGCCAAAGAAGCCTGTACAGATGGAAAAGTAGTTAATGTATTGCCTTTCTATACGGACTGTCTTATTATATTAAAGAAAAATGTAAAAAACCTTGGCAAGAATACTTTAACAAAAGATCCAAGGAAAAAGGTATTTGGTATAAAACAATTCAACCTCAACCGTGTTATCATTCTTGGATAGATGTATGTAAATTAGACCGTGGTAATATTGTGACAGCATTTAGACTTCGCTCCGGACACATTCCACTAAATTAATTTGGTTTCTTAACGAAGAAAACTGTCTCGCCTAATTGTTCGGATTGTGGAATTGTAGAGGATGTGTATCATATTTTAATGGAATGTACTCGTAGTGAACCTTTGATTTCGCAAATTGCAGACAACTCGATTGGAAGTTGTAATATATATCTCTCAAATCCTACATCCAATATGGCCAAATTGTTAAAAAGTATAGTTAAGCTTAATATAAGTAAGCGTAAATAGTATGCAAGTGTATAACTATTATATTTTTAAGTTTATTGTAACTACTAACCAGAGCAACATCGTCACCCAGTGAACTGTGAACATAGTCACCCAGTGACTCTTAAAATGAGAATAAAAAAAAAGTGCTGATAACATAAATATTAATAAAAAAGAGTAAAACAAAAAAATAAATTAAAACTAAATGAACCATCTTTTAAAGTGGATACGGTATGCTAGCCAAAGAATGGCCGGTGTATATATAAAAATAAAATGTGTAGTGTTTTTTTAGTTGTTTAGCTGTAATGTAATAAACTAGAAAAGAGTCTGCTTACAGATGGAATGTGCAAAAACATATTTATATATATATATATATATATATATATATATATATCTATATATATATATATATATATTAATATTATATATATATTATATTAATTATTTTTATATATATATAATATATATAATATTTATATTTTTTATATATTTATATTATTAACTACTTAAATATATATATATATATATTATATTTTATTATATATATATATATAAAATATTTATTAATATATATATATCATATTGAATAATAGATTTAAAATATATAATATATAAAATATAATATATTTTATAAAATATATTTTAAATATTTTTTTTTTTTAAAAAACAACAAATTAATAATTTAAAATTTTATTTTATAAATTATTTTCAAAAATAATAAAAATATAATTGTAATAATTATTATATAATATTAAATAAAATTATATTAATATATATTTTATAATAAATATTATATATTTTTTAATATATTTTCCCAAAATATATTTAATATATATTATTATATATATATATATAATATATATATATAATATTAAAATTTTAATATATATATTTCTTTCTTCCACTAGCTTTCCCGCCTATTGCCAGGGTTGTTTTCCTATCAGTTATTTCCCTTTGCGGTCTTGAGCATCCCAGGGGTTTGCCCATGGCCCCAGGTCGGGTCACGAGTCCCCATCGTTTCCCGGGGGGCCCCGGGGGGGGTCTTACCCCAGGGACAGACATACAAGGCTTTTTCTTCGAGTAGTTTTAGGCCCCGGCGAAAAAAAGTGGCCTACATTCAACGAGCTCTTGGAGCTTACCGCACGTCCCGGGCCCCAAGCACCCGAATGAAGTGTTTCGTATGCGGTCAGCCCCAATAACGCCCACATCCACCTCAGATCTTTTTCCCTTACGTGAAACTCCTGGTGTGCCCAGATAAAAGGGCCAAAATTCGCTTTCCGTATAGAAAAGGGGTCATGCTCTTGTAATCAGCCCCTTTGGTTTTTGGCGGTATTCTGCGATCGCAGACCACACCCGTGACCTCCCGCCTTTGGCCCAAGCAGCGCTAACCGGGCGTGGGCATCGTAGTCGATGCCTCCGGCTGGCATAATGGATCCAAGGTACCGAACTTCCCGATTAAAGGTGGCCCGGCCGTGTGGAGGTGCTCGGTCGGGTTCCCGCAAGCCTGTATGGTCTTTACACATCAGTTTTAAGACCACCGTTTTCAAGCGCACCCTCCCGGCCCTTTTCGTCCAGCATCAGTCGGTTTCGTCAAGAGATATGTCATCGGGAAAATCATAGCCAGGAGGTGGCCCGGAGTGACCGTGACAGTTTTGCACTACATTAAACAAAAGTGGACTAAGAGCTGAGTTGGGAACCCTACTGTAATTGGGAAGGGTTTGGGATCGCCAACAGCGGTCCCAACTGTAGAAAAAAAGTCGTTTACATGTCTCTGATAATAGCAACATAGGATTCAGGGGTCCCTTTGGATCGCAGTGCCACCGAAAATGAGGGCACACAGTAAAAAGGGCCTTTTGCAGGTCTAAGAAAGCCACATGAGGCTCTCCCCTTTTTTCC
>JAXRJS010000203.1:0-20314 GCA_037127375.1 Dione juno | reverse complement strand
GCCACTATGTCGCACCAAGTGCTATAGTGAATCATTTGACAGCTAAGACGATAAAACTGTAAAATTAATTACCGCGTCATATGAGACATTTATTAATCTCTTAACATCTTTAAGAGTATTTTCTAAAGTTATAGTTTATAAGACATTATAAGATTTGAGGTTCTTTTTTATTATTATTAAAGTGATAATCCTCACTAAGGATAGAAAAACTACTAACCCGCGCCTTATGGAAACCGTTCAAACATTGCATTATAGGCACGGACTCAAATCCCGCTGCGTTCAGATTTCTATATTTTCTTTAACTATTACATGGTTTCTTTTAAAAATACTAATTTGATATCATAAGTAACTATAATATATAGTATATTAAAACTATACATCTTTATCTAAGAAAATAACTGTGTCTTTTCGAGTGTAAGTATTACACGTTACTGAAACATAAAACAAAGTTTTAAAATTTTTGCCTAACTTTCCGTTTGTCCGGGCCAATGTCTGGGACAGCTGAACCGATATTTATGAAACTTTCACTAGAACATATAAGAGGATGTGGAACAACACTGAGATTATATATTTTTACAGCTTTTTATCCCGGAGTTCACGCAGAATCGAGATCTATGCGGTAAAAATGTTTTTACCAATACCGAAAATTCACGCGAGTATGTACTTACGGCTCAGATAAAATATTGCATATAAAATGTTTTATAAGCAAAGTGATAATATGGGAAAAAAATTAAAGAAGTATAAGTAAAATACTATATTAGAGTTAATATGAAAACATCAATCAAGCGAGCGAAGTCGCGAACTTATTGCTACTTGCTAGTTAAGAATAAAATCAATGATTACAACCTGTGTATTCCACCACTTTTTGTGAGAAGACGCTATTTAGCTATTAAATATTGTTTAAAGTGCCAATCGCTGAATAAGGGTGAAACCATACAAAACATTTCACATCTTAATTTATTATGCAATAAAAGTTATTGGACTAAGAAAAAGAAACCAATTTTACCTTGCATTTATTTAAATACAAAAGATGAACATATTAGCTCCTCAACTATTTTGGATATGTTTAGTTTAAGCACTTGGAGTTCTAGTATAAATGTTAAAAATATAATAAAAACAAACCTAAATTGTGTTAATACTTCTAAAAAAAAATTGGACATTAAGTTGCAAAACATGATATTACTCTAGAAATCAATCAGAATTATGATGGGACTAAAATTAATTCTAACCATCCCATCTTCACTGATGGGTCTAAAATTAATTCTAAAGTAGGCTGTTCCTTTTTTGATGCAAATAATTCAAGTCAAATCTGTTTCCACCTACACATTCAATTATTTTTATTATTCGTTAATAAAATGCTCGTATGTAAGATTTTGACTTAACCTTTCATAAATCTAAACACCCCTCACGCTAAATCGCTATTTCATAAATCTTATTATGTAGGTAATGTTTAAGTGTTTAACAAGTTTTCTTTCTGGTATGTTTTTTTTAATAAATTTCTGGTAGTTTTTGTATTTTATATAGTCTTAAATTGCATTTTGGCATATATATATGACACAAAGACAATTATTTCTATATATATATATATATATATATATATATATATATATATATATATATATATATATATATATATATATATATATATATATATATATATATATATATATATATATATATATATATATATATATATATATATATATATATATATATATGTATATATGTATATATGTATATATGTATATATATATATATGTAAACATATATATATATATATATAAAATCTTTAAATATGGTTTAAATAGCCATTCAGGCCAGCCAGCAGAAATAGTCGTAAATTGGAAAAATTTCACCAAACCCATCAAATCCAACGATTCTTCACTTTTCAACATGATTCCTGTCATAAGAGTCTCGGTAGATGTAAGTGGGTTACATAGAAACGATTAACATAATGTAATATAGTCTACAGTACTGTAGTGTAGTACAGTGAAGTAGCTTTTAAGACAGCCGTAGTTCCCGAGATTGAGGCGTTCAACCGTACTAACTTATTAGTTTTATTATATATACTAGTGGGTACAGACCGACTAACAAATTCAACATTAGTTTATATAGTTAATTCTAGTTGTTAAAAAAATAAAATAACAATTGTTAACAATTTATATAAGGTTAATTAAACTTATTTTAAATTATCAAAATATTTTAAAGAATTTTAAAACAACCTTACAACAGATATGCGAATATCTCGTAGTCTGCTAGTCTAATATGTACTTTTATTAAATAACATGAACGATAACGTCATATATACATAATAATATGTATGAAATACCTTTCCTTTCTTCTAAGAAGACATTCTATGTATATCTAATAATAACAAATAAGTGTATCTCATACAATTTATTTTGTGTAAGAAAGTCATAATATAATTAAAACAGTATTTACTTTTTTTATATTATTATATAATTAATTTTTAATTTATTTAAATAAAATGATATATAAATATTATCTGTAACAAAAATTAAACTTTGGAATAAACGAATCTAACGCCATCTATTGATAAAACTGCTTAATAACTAATCAAATACATTTAAAATATATTATATTATAAATAATAAATAACTTAAAATATAAGAAATATATACAAAAATAATTCACATTTTATATAATATAAATATGTATTATTTTTTAAATTACAAGCTAAAACTTATTAAAAAATTGTATAATTGATTTTATTACTTACAATATGTAACGTATACTTTCTACAGTCAAATCAAATATTAATATTATAAAATAACTACAATTATCTGTACAACTTTAAAACATTTTGTTATTAATAATTTTTTTCTAAAAAATCTATTTCACATAAAAATTAACATAAGTTTTAACAAAAACAAGAAAGATGATTTATGGCATGTACATTATTTGTGCAAGCGATAAGTCTCTTTCGCGCTGTCAAATAAGGCCTAATTTGGCATGAGTATAACAACAATGGCGATATAAATATAAGGTAGAAGAAAATGTCTTTTAGCGTGATGAATATTCACTCGGTGCCGGAGACCGTTAAGAAGTGGTTGTGTCATATAGTAGATGGAGAATAAAGAGAGACAGAGAGAGAGAGCAGAATTAGGGCATTTATAAGTTATAACTGCTGGCATTAGCACCTAGCGGGAGTAGTTCGCGACTCGAGTTTAATGTCTTTAAATGTGCATTGTTTATTGTGACGAGATGTGGAGGTGCCATGCCGTGTGAGTAATCATTGTTATATTCAACCTTTTTTATACATTTCATATATATTTGACTTCTAATTAGTATTTTCTTTAATAACTTTTTATTTAGATTATTTATAATGTCTAAACTACAATAATTTATTAATTTAGATTTAGAATTTTCCGGTTCCGGCGACTAAAGTGTAAACACGTATAAGATTGAGCTCCGTAAATATTTCCGAAAAACAGTGCATAAAGCGAAAAATCAAACACGTACTAAAATTAAATCTTCAGAGGATCAAACTAGAAGAGTATTTCACCAAAAATCCCAGTGAATATCACAGTTATTTGGTGGATGTGTTCAAAGTTTCGATCGATATAACCTCAAAGTGAATCACACAGTGACACATACCATAGACACCAAGATTGCAGGTAGTTCTGTTCTGTACTGCAGTAATGGCGTTTCGAGCGTGCCAGTTGAGCACAATTCACTTCGCCAATGTCACGTTGTATGGAGAATACACGAAGGAGAATGTACGGTGAAAAGATAACTAACTTTACATAATAATACAATGCATGTAAAAAAAGAGATCCAATAAAAAGATTGCAGGTAGTGCCAACTTAACCAAATCAATCTGTCACTGCCACTTGACAGTGACAACTGACAATTACAAAGTGTTGCCAACTTAGAAAAAAGATTACCGCACATTCAAGTGTTACCACTTTATAATATCAAATTACCCAAAAAGATTGAAAAACAAATGGAAATTCTACTCTCTAAACTAAACGAAAAGTTTAATGAACAAACAATAACATTAACAACAGCAATAACAAAAATGTAATGGAGGCCCTAGACGATAAGTTAAAAGTACTAACAGAAGAAAACAACAACCTCAAAACTAGAGTCAGCAACTTGGAACAAAAAGTGACTATTCTAGAGAAGGAAAAACGTATGAAAAATCTCGTATTTTTTGGCATTGAAGAAAAAGGAAAAACAGAGTTAGAATTGGTGGATTTTGTGGTGAAAATTTTAGTGGATTCAGGAACAAATATAGATAATCAACAAATAAGTAACATCAAAAGAATCGGCACAAATTCCAACAAGAACCGACCAATAATAATATCTTTAACTACATCTTGGAAAAAACATCTTATCCTGAAAAACAAGCGCAACCTTCCTAAAAACGTTTCTGTTAATGAGGACTATCCCAAAGAAGTTCTGGAAACACGTAAACAACTTAAACCACAATTAGAAGCAGAAAGAAAAAATGGAAATATAGCGTTCATAAAATATGATAAGCTAATAGTTAAAAAACCAACGAACTCTAACCGCGAAAAGAGGAAGAGAGAAACACCAACAGGATCCCCAACCACTCCCACTCCATCTCAGAAAAAGACAAATACGAAGAATAGAAAAATTGCAACCCAGCCCCCAAATACAAATAAAGAAGTACTTAAGCCAAGCATACTTACATTTGTAACGCGAGAAAGATCCGCCTCGATGCCGGAAATGCAAAAAAACGAGTAAAGGCCTCCTCGGACCGGAAACAACAAACAACAACAAACATAGACATAAGAAAAACTCCAACGTGTTGTCCCCCAATCCGGCCGGTCACCGTGGGGGAAGCTGACCATCACCCTCCAACACATCAGCCAACAAAATCAAATACCCAAAAAGAGAAACAAAAACGAAGCAGTCTATATATATGTACACTAAACACACGAACCTTGAGAACATCGGAAAGTTTGCATGAGCTTGAGTTAGCTATCGAAAACCTCAAGTGGGATATCTTGGGCATAAGCGAGATGAGGAGAATAGGAGAAGGAATAGAAGAACGAAACAACTATATTATGTACTATAAAGGCGAAATCGCTGGACACAGAGGGGTTGGATTCCTGGTAAAGACGAAATTAAAAAGCCAGATAATCGGTTTTGAAGGAATATCGGACAGGATAGCTGTGATTCACATTAATTTACCAAAGTACAGGAAAAAATGGACAATTATCCAAGTCTACTCGCCGACAGAGCAAGCAACAAAAACAGAGATTGACAAATTTTACGACAAATTACGTGAAGCTACTGAAAGATATTCCGAAAACAATCTCGCACTCATGGGAGATTTCAATGCCCAAGTGGGCGTCCAATTACCTGGAGAAGAACATATAATAGGGAAATACGGAAGAGGCAAGAGAAGTAAAAATGGAGAAAAACTAGTAGAGTTCCTTCTTGAGCAGAATTTAACACTTCTAAATTCCATGTTCCGTATAAAACCCAAGCATAAATGGACATGGATATCTCCAGACGGAAAGTTCAGAAACGAAATCGACTACATAATAACCAACAAAGCCAGGGTATTTAGTGATACGGAAATAATACAGAAACTAAATTTCAACACAAACCATCGCATGGTACGCAGCTGTCTTAATGATAGATGTCCAAAAACTCCTAGACATCATATGGACAATATGCAAACAATTAACATACAAAGGGACACAGACAGCACCATGGAAGACCTGATGGAAGCCATAAATTCAGATATGGATCTAAATGAAAAATATAAGAAAATTGAGAATAAACTTAAAATACAGACAACAAAACAAACAATGAAGAGTAAAGAAAACTTCTTAAGTGAGAGAACGCTAAAACTAATTGAAGATAGAAAGATCTTGTTATCAAAAAAGGATAAAAAGGAGAACCAAGAAAATATATCCAACCTTAGCAAACAGATTCGAGAGAATATGAGGAAAGGCAGAAAGATCAGGAGAAACAGAGTATTAGAAAATCACATCATTAAAACTGGAGGCACGAAGAAAGCCCTAAAGGAACTTCGTGAAAAAGGAAAGGAATGGATACCAAAGTTGAGAGACAAAGAAAAAGAACAGCCAGCTACTACTCGAAGTTCAATCCAAAATATAGCAACAAATTATTATCGGTCAGTATACTCAAATCATTCAAGCTCTGACACACACAATAGTGGATACAAACAAACTGCAGATAATGAAGACATACCAGAAATATTAGTATCGGAAGTAGAAAAAGCTATAAAAAGCCAAAAAATGGACAAAGCCCCCGGCCCTGACAGGATCACAAACGAAGTTATGAGAGGGACAATCACAGAACTAAGCCCGCTACTAAGAAAAATCTTTAACGATATTCTACATACTGGTATCATCCCTAGCCAATGGGCAGAGTCCCATATAATACTCCTTCACAAGAAAGGTCCAAAAGACGATATCGGAAATTACAGACCCATATCTCTCATCTCGAATGTATACAAAGTTTTCGCCAAAATAATTCTGGACAGAATATCAGGTACACTCGACGAAAATCAGCCTGTGGAACAAGCGGGTTTCAGGAAAGAGTTCAGTACAATATACCACATTCACACTATCAAACAGCTTATAGAAAAATATAATGAATACAAAAAAACTATTTACATTGCCTTCATAGACTACGCCAAGGCTTTTGATAGCTTCAGACATGATGTCGTATGGCAAAGCCTAAGAGAGCAGGGCATCCAGTACACCTACATCAACATCATCAAAAATATTTATAGTGAAAGTATAGGTAGGATACGACTGGAATCAACAGGAGATGCTTTTGCAATAAAAAGAGGTGTCAGGCAAGGTGACCCACTTTCACCAAAGCTGTTCACAGCAGTGTTAGAACAGATGTTCAAGAAGTTAGATTGGGAGCATCTAGGTCTAAACATAAATGGATCACGATTGAATCATCTTAGATTTGCGGATGACCTGGTCCTATTGGAGGAAGATCCAAAACTACTGGAGTCCATGATACAAACTCTAGCAGACAAAGGTAGAGAAGTAGGCCTAGAGATAAACTCCAGCAAAACTAAGATGATGACTAATTCATTTCCCAGAGACATCACAGTAAATGGACAGAAACTGGAATATGTAGAGGAATATATATATCTTGGCCAGATAATATCACCTAATGACCAGATGTCGAAAGAAATAGAGAAAAGAATTGCAACAGGGTGGAAAACATACTGGGCTTTGAAAGAAATTACAAAAAGCAAGGAAATATCCATTAAAATCAAGAAGAAGACCTTTGATACCTGTATTCTACCTGCCATTACATATGGTTGCGAAACCTGGGCTTTGACAAAACTCCATAGGGAAAAACTTGCAAGATGTCAAAGAAGTATGGAGAGAAGCATGTTAGGATTAAAACTTAAAGATAAAGTAAGAAATGCAGACATCAGGCACAAAACGAAATTAACTGATATCCTGGTCCGTATTGATCAACTTAAATGGAGGTGGACTGGACATATGCTTAGATGTAAAAAGGAGAAATGGAGCAAACAGGTGACAATCTGGTACCCGAGGGATGGCAGTAGGGGTCGAGGTCGTAAAAAGAGAAGATGGGAGGACGACCTGAAAATCACTTTAGGTCCCCTCTGGACAAGAGTGGCGACTGACAGAAAGCAGTGGAAAGAGTTGGAGGAGGCCTTTGCCATAAGGCACACCGAACTGAGAGACTTTTTGTAGTGAAATGTAAATTTTAGTTTTAAATACTTTGTTTTAAAAATGTAAAATGTCAAAAAGTTCGGAAATAAAGGCTATTATTATTATTATTATATTATTAGAATTTTATTAAATTTTCCCATGTAAAATGTTTAATCATTATCAATTTGTCCGCCATGTTGTTTGGCGGTTTCTTATTCTTATATTAATTTTAAGAAAGATTAATTACAGAATTTAATTAACTTTACGATTTTCTGAAGTATACCTACCTATTAAATTTTACGTAGATAATTTCAATAGACTTCAAATAATATTGAAGAATAGGTTCTTGTACTTATCGTTCATTGAATACAAAAGGGTCACAAATAAAAAAATCTAAAAACTGTTTTATTTCAAATATGAAGACAAAATCTACTTAACTTTTTAGTTAAGAAGACGCTTGTCATTTTACTCGTACATCACAATTTAGCAACAAACCACTATTTTTGCTATTTAGAATGTAAAAGGGACATCTTAGTGTTTTTATTTTTATGAATGGCAGCTATAATTATATATATTATATAATATATATAATTTGCATATTTTTATTTATAGAGCATGTAAAAAATGCATATAAATATAAATAAATATGATATACTATCAAATATAAATATATATTTTTTAATTTTGTTCTGGCCGTCAGTAAAATATACGATATTGATTTATGGCCATTTTGTATTGAATTAGCGATATGTTATATACAATAAGCATTTGTTTGAAACCAAAATATGTAATAATATGTATTTTGAAATATATTTAAAAATGAAGAATTTGTGTCCTCCATATTGTGTCACAAAAACTGATGTGACAAAAACTGATTTTTTTTAGTAATTTTGACGTTTATTTAGTTTAGTTTAGTTTAGTATATATATTTCATAATTATAGTAATAATGTTTTAAAACTTCCTGACAACAACGTAAGTTAATATGTTCTCTATTTAATAGTTATATAAGCGTAATAAATGTATCCCCTAAACATAAAACAATGAATACCTAAATCATAGTTCTTTAGTTATAAAAGTTACTAATTTCACATTATATATGTAAATATAGTGTCGTTGTTTTGTCGGTTATATTAGATATTATTTCACTACAAGAACTATATCACAAAGAGCGCGGGTTTGATTCCTGCTATATTTAAATCTTTAGACATTTCTTATAGCAAATATTCTCAATTATATAAGTAATGCTGTGATACACATTTCCCTCTACATTAATCGGAAATCAATCACATTAAAACATTACTTTTAATTAAGTTCGGCAACAAGTCAATTTTTATTTAGTTTTGTGCTGAGATAAGATTCACTACGAGATGTATAAATGTGGTATTAATTTGATTTATATTCATATACTTTCTTGCTCTTTACAGTTCGGTGATCTGATGTTCTAAAAGTATCGGCTACAAAAACATGTCTACCTTTGACCTCTAATAATAGCTCCCAGCTTGTCTTGTTTACACATGTTAAGTGAAGTGTTCAAATGTGTTTTGTTTTATTGACTAGAGTGATATAGACGGAAACATCATATCGGTGACGAGAGATCTGGATAGTTCTGGGCCCGACGGAGTAATAATAATTAAATGCGAACATGTTATTCTACATGTTAATGTTTACTTTTTGTTAGTTATTTCATAATCCTCTACAGAATAGACATTAAAAAGAAATTGAATAGGTTTGCGCCGCCAAGACGACCAACCTCATGGCCGACGCCAAGAACTTGCTCGTCGCCAGATCGGATCATACGCGTCAGGAATGGCAGAATTTTCTACTTTAATGTGTATAGAGAAGAGGACGGTGCGTCATACTGACTACATGGTTTATAAGATTAACAGAGAAGAATACGTAAGCAAATAAAAGAAAAGTGTCGGCAGTGGGTGAATTAGTAATAATGGTAAAGTAATCCAGGGCTAAAATTAAAACGTCTGTGTACTGTGCAGTGTGTGGTGTGTGTGTGTGTGTGTGTGTGTGTCTTGTGCAAGTTGACTTGTCTTAGACATAGTCGTCTATGTCAGTCATCGTCATTGTGTAAAAAAGTAGATTAGTAGTTAATTTATTTACACTGTTTTACTTTCTATAAAATATTTGTTCTAATTTGTTCTCGTCTTCTTCTTGGCATTAGTCCTGGCTTTTGCCAGGGTCTGCCTTCCGACTAAGCCTACTCCACTTTGCACGGTCTTTAACATCCTCAGTGGACAATCTATTGGCTCTCATGTCTTGTGTCATGACATCCAGCCATCGCTTCCTTGGGCGTCCGGGTGGTCTAACTCCAGGGACAGACATGTCAAGACACTTTCTTCCGACATAGTTCTCAGATTGGCGCATAATATAGCCATACCATCTCAGGCGACGCTCTTGGAGCTTATCCGCTACGTCACGGACCCCTGAGTGTGCCGAGATAATGTTGGCCAACATTCGCTGCCGTATATAAGAACCGGTCGGATAATGCTCTTGTATATCAGTCCCTTGAGCTTGGGCGGTATTCTGCTATCGCAGACCACACCAGTGAACTCCCGCCATTTGGCGCAGGCAGCGTTTATACGGGCATGGATATCGTGGTCGATGCCTCCAGACTCATGCATAACGGCTCCACGGTCCCTGGACTTCTCCGACTTAACGGCTGGCTCAGGCCCGATATGGATGGTGCTCGAGTCCGGGTTCCCGCAAGCCATGTACTTAAGCCGATCTTCGACACATTCAGTTTAAGACCACCCTTCGCAAGCGCACCCTTCCCGGCGTTCACTACGCTCCAGCATCAGTCGGTTCTCGTTGATGAGTACTATGTTATCGGCATACATCATCAGCCACGGAGGCTGGCATTAGATGTGAGCCGAGACAGTATCCAGCACTGGTGCATCCAGCACTGAATAAGCACATTGAATAAGAACGGACTAAGAGCTGAGCCAATATTTATCAGAACATTAACTCCTCAACGCCCAAATGCAAACTATTGTTGACTTGTAATACTACGAGTATACCACATGTATATGACATCATCTTTGTCATTTCAGTGTTAAAGAGTTAAACCCATTTACAGTTTGGTTTCTCAAAGTATACCAATACTAAGTGGACGCTCCGGAGACTGAGTCAAGCAACCTCTTTGTTGGTTATCTCTTTAAATTTTCCCATGTAAAATGTTTAATCATTATCAATTTGTCCGCCATGTTGTTTGGCGGTTTCTTATTCTTATATTAATTTTAAGAAAGATTAATTACAGAATTTAATTAACTTTACGATTTTCTGAAGTATACCTACCTATTAAATTTTACGTAGATAATTTCAATAGACTTCAAATAATATTGAAGAATAGGTTCTTGTACTTATCGTTCATTGAATACAAAAGGGTCACAAATAAAAAAATCTAAAAACTGTTTTATTTCAAATATGAAGACAAAATCTACTTAACTTTTTAGTTAAGAAGACGCTTGTCATTTTACTCGTACATCACAATTTAGCAACAAACCACTATGTTTGCTATTTAGAATGTAAAAGGGACATCTTAGTGTTTTTATTTTTATGAATGGCAGCTATAATTATATATATTATATAATATATAATGTAATAATTTTATAAAAGGTAGTTTTATTTTTCTTAAATGGCAACTCTCCTCGACCCCGCCACTCTTTTATGACAACTTCCGATGAAAGGATTGAGAGTGGTGGGGTGGAAACAGCGTTCTTGATTATTGAGTGAGGACCTGGGTCAATCGTTTGATAACCATCGAAGTCATAAGTTGTCTAGTGGAAACTATGCTAGTTGGCCGATAAAAGTGTTAAAAGTGGAATAAAGTATTTACTGTGCAGCGAATTGGAGTTTTTATTTGATATTTCAGAAGTGGGATATAAAAATCCAGGTATGTACGTCTTCACAATTTTAAATAAAAAAAAGAAACAGAAGGAAACTCGAGTTAAAATTGCTGTTACTTGTTACTTATGTATTTTAATACATAGACTATGACGCTTGTTAAAATTTATTTTTATTTTACTTTCGATGCTGAACAATTACGACACTATTACATTGCATTTGATCGGGGCTACCCTCCGGTAATGCACAAATACTTACCACACTTTTACATAGCATTGCATTTGATCGGGGCTACCCTCCGGTAATGCACAAATACTTACCACACTTTTACATAGCATTGCATTTGATCGGGGCTACCCTCCGGTAATGCACAAATACTTACCACACTTTTACATAGCATTACATTTGATCGGGGCTACCCTCCGGTAATGCACAAATACTTACCACACTTTTACATAGCATTGCATTTGATCGGGGCTACCCTCCGGTAATGCACAAATACTTACCACACTTTTACATAGCATTACATTTGATCAGGGGTATTCTACAAAAATGCAAATCATGCATATGTACAACATAAGACTTTTTATTAAGATCATTTACATCATTATTAAAAATATTTATCAACTGACTTACCGATTTATTTATAAAGAATTAAATGTGGTTTTAACTCGTATGTTCAATTTACTAAATGTATATTTATACTACCTATTTTGAATTCTTTAGACGTTTACATGATATTTGGTAATTGAATATGGGTAATTGAATATGATTTTATAGATAAACAGGCCAGATCAAAAAGAGAAAAATATAATTGAAGTTTCTACTTGATTTTTTATGAAACATTATAATTGTATAAAACATTTACTTACTTTTTTTTTTTTTAAATTATTTGTATTAATATCTTTTTTCTTTGTTTTTTTTTTGGAATTACTCGCTTTGAGTGACGAAACAGTGGAAAACTAACATGTTCGCTGGATAGTGATTGAGTGAGCAATGATGCTCGCTGGATAGTGATTGAGTGAGCAATGATGCTCGCTGGATAGTGATTGAGTGAGCAATGATGCTCGCTGGATAGTGATTGAGTGAGCAATGATGCTAGCTGGATAGTGATGGAGTGAGCAATGATGCTCGCTGGATAGTAATTGAGTGAGCAGTAATGCTCGCTGGATAGTAATTGAGTGAGCAATGATGCTCGCTGAATAGTGATTGACTGAGAAATGATGTTTGCTGGACTGTAAGAAATGAGTGAACTTTGATGTAAATAAGAGAGATTCAGACATGATTCTATGGATTTAATACATTTCGATATAAAGTTGGACGATGACCAAGTTGGAGGTACGCCACCTCGACTCTACAAGTAAGCGTAGGTACGCAAAATGGAGGAAAGTAGAGACTAAAGGAGCTACTTCAACGACGACAAGTGACGATACTCCTCCGCCACGGAGGAACGTAAAACACCGAAACGATTGACTACAGATGGCAATTACAAAAGATTTGTTAGTCGGAATATTCATAATACAGTTTAAAGCGATAGTTCCGCGATTACGTGTTTCAACTGCAATCATTCAAATAAATTTAAATTCATGTTGAATTTGTCTAATACAGAGTTATGCTCAGAATGTAACAAAATTGATGATATTTATCGTTTGTTATTTAATGACGGTTGGTTAAAAGCATACATAGACTTCGGGAGTGAATGCAGTCTTACTAAATAAAGCGAAGCAGCTTTCTTAAAATTGTCCAAGATCTTTGATGATATGCCTGTAGTGAGAGGTTTTAGAAAATCGGAAATTCGTACATTATACAAATCTTATATAAGGTTGCCTCAAGGCATCAATCACTGTGCTTGTAGTGGCTGATGAACACTCGGATAGAGAACAAGTGATGTTAATTATTGATGAATTACTGCAAAACGATATAATTCAAGAGTCAAATTAAAATTATTCAAGTCCAATCATTATGGTGAGGACGAAAACTGGTGAGCAAAGAATTTGCGTAGACTTCAAAGCTCTTAACAATAGAACAGTGAAAGGTCGTTTCTCTCTCCTTTTAATAGAAGATCAGATCTCTAATCTCAGCGGAAATGCTTATTTTACAACTCTTGACCTTGCTTCTGGTTATTACCAAGTGACAGATAGTCAACATCTTAAGAGCTTCATCACGCCCGATGGGCACTGCGAATTTAAACGGATGCCCTTCGGGTTGGCAAATGCTCCAGCTGTCTTTCAGCAGATGATAAATAAGATCCTTGGAAGCAAAAGATACGAATGCTTTAGCATATCTAGACGATGTGTTGATACCTGTCAAGAATACGAATGACATCTCATTCGTTGATGAATTGGAACAACTTGAGGAAATTTTGAAATTGTTGAGAGAATTTGGCTTAACTATGAAATTGTCAAAATGACGACTATTTGGGATATGAGGTATCTTCAGAAGGTATACAATCCGGTAGCGCAAAAACTCAAGCTATGAAAGCATTTTCAGCACCTCGTAATGTTCACGAAGTTCGTCAGTTTCTTGGTCTGACGGGATACTGTCGCAAGTTCATCCAAGATTATGGATTGGTTGCCCAACCATTAACTTATCTGCAGAAAGAAAGATTCTGCCTGGTTTTAGTCCAAGGCACAAGAAAATACGTTTTCGCTGCGCAAAGAATACTTTATAGATAGTGTTAGCTCTTTATGATACTAAGTTGGAGACTAAATTGCACACGCCAGTGCTCTTGGCATAGGAGGAATCTTAATGCAGTGGCAAAAAGAAACGCGAGTTTTAAAACCAGTTGCCTATTTTAGCAGGCAGAACCCACCTGAGGAAAAGGATCTTCATTCCTATGAGCACGAAACACTGGATGTCGTGTGCTCCTTGAAAAAACTGAGAGTATACTAACATTACTCATCAGAGTATACACTTTAAAATTTGTACAGATTGCGCGGCACTTGGAACCATCTTGATAAAACGAGATTTGCTGCCGCGAATAACAAGGCGGTGGTTACAAATCTCTGAATTTACTTTTGACATAGAATTTCGTGCTGGCATCCAAATGTTGCATGTCGACGCTTAGTAGAAACACCTCACTATCTGTTACAGCAGATGATGATCCATATGTTAATATTTATAAAATGGAACAAGAGAATTGCCTTCTTATTGTACAACTAGCTGGATGATATTGTTATATTATTCGGATTTTGATAATGTTCGGATTTTTACAATTCTAAAATCCGAGAAGACAAAGAATGTAAAGAAATAAGGAGTAATTATGAAGTAAAATTGTACCGTGTATAGAAAACTTGATGGCAGAATACATTTGGTTATTCCACGGAATGCTAGATGGAAAATATGTAAATCTTTTTAAAATAAGAATTTAAAGTAAGACTTTAGAAAAAGTCTAAAGTCAGTACTGGTTTTCCAAGTTTAGGCACTTTGTGAAGAAATATGTGAGCGCTTGTATTGACTGGTCTTATAACAAAGACAGAAAAGGCAGAAAAGCGGTCATTTGTTCCCTATAGAAAATATATGTAAGCCGTTTCATACTATACACTATTGATCACTATTGATCACTATTGATCACTTGGGGCCTTTCGTTAGGAGCAAGAATGGTAACATCCACATTCTAACAATTGGAGATGGTATCAAAAAAATTCGAATATGAATTTTGCGGGCAGTAAAAAGCCTCTTAATTCTTGCCAGCAAGAATTGTATCGGATCGTGGCAATTGTTTTACATCGTCAGCTGTTAAAGCTTTTTGCGATGAATATAGCATTAAACACATATTGAACGTGGTTGCTTGTCCCAGAGCCAATGGTCAAGCTGAGATATAATCAAGTTACACTCAATTCTTTAGCTGCTCAAAATTATAATGGTAATGAACTTGACTGGGACAAGCAACTGGGTAAAATGGTGTTAATAACACAATTATTACAACCACTAAAGACTCCAACTGAAGCGTTACTTGGCATTAGAATGCGCGACGATCTTGCGAACAAAATGGAAATTGAAAGCACACAAGACGATGTCGAATGTGTAAGAAGTATTATCAGTACAAATACAGAAATGGACCAGAATATTCAAAAACGTGGACATGACGCTTTTCGGGCTCCGGCACCTAAATACAAAGTTGGTGATCTAGTTAAGATTTTAAGAAATAATTACGGTAATAAAGGAAAAGGTGCTAAACTCCTATCTAAATTTGTAAGCCCCTTTAAGATGTTTCAAGCATTAGAAAATGATCGCTATCAAGTAACGGATATTCCAGATTTTGCTGAAAGAGGTAAGCCTTATGAATCTGTAATAGCTTTTGGTGGAATTCGACCCTGGATTAATGTGAAAGTTATAGAAGTGCATGATAGTGAAACGAGTGGTTCATCTTCTTATAGTGATAAAGATGAGTACTACTAGACATAATCTTTGCCAGTTGTACGAATTGACATTCAATATTGAGTAATTAAAACGCATAGAAAATTGAAGTACGCATACTTATAATATTATTATTTTATTTATTACTCTTAATAGAAGTATAAGATACAATAAAATGTTAAATCTAAATGAATGTGAGTATGAAATTTAAAATTACCTATACTAATTTTGTATTTTTTTTTGTTATAAATAGTATGATTGATTTACATATAAGGTTTTGTTTAAAACTGATTTCGCGCAAGCAATACATATCATTGTTTAATCTTAAAACAATAATTATTTGAAATACAAATAATTTAGTTTGTATTATTCCGTATATTTATAAGCAAATTAACATCTATAATGTTTTTAACTCATTTATTTGTAAATAATATTGTATCCATACCTAAATGCGTTATTACAAAATACTGTATAATTTAACTAGTAGCAAGAAATCTTTTAAAATGTACATAACCGACCTAGAGTATTTATTTACTTTTATGAGATTATACTTTTTAAATCAAAATTAAATTAATATTTTATTCCATTGGTTTCAAAATAATGAGTAATTTAAGTTAGTAAGTAATTATTGGTAGAGATGTTTTTAGTGTGCCGGGAGGCCTACACATTTCGTAGGATGGCCGAATGTAATAATTTTATAAAAGGTAGTTTTATTTTTCTTAAATGGCAACTCTCCTCGACCCCGCCACTCTTTTATGACAACTTCCGATGAAAGGATTGAGTGGTGGGGTTGAAACAGCGTTCTTGATTATTGAGTGAGGACCTGGGTCAATCGTTTGATAACCATCGAAGTCATAAGTTGTCTAGTGGAAACTATGCTAGTTGGCCGATAAAAGTGTTAAAAGTGGAATAAAGTATTTACTGTGCAGCGAATTGGAGTTTTTATTTGATAATAATTTGCATATTTTTATTTATAGAGCATGTAAAAAATGCATATAAATATAAATAAATATGATATACTATCAAATATAAATATATATTTTTTAATTTTGTTCTGGCCGTCAATAAAATATACGATATTGATTTATGGCCATTTTGTATTGAATTAGCGATATGTTATATACAATAAGCATTTGTTTGAAACCAAAATATGAAATAATATGTATTTTGAAATATATTTAAAAATGAAGAATTTGTGTCCGCCATATTGTGTCACAAAAACTGATGTGACAAAAACTGTGTGACAAAAACTGATTATTTTTAGTAATTTTGACGTTTATTTAGTTTAGTTTAGTATATATATTTCATAATTATAGTTATAATGTTTTAAAACTTCCTGACAACAACTAAGTTAATATGTTCTCTATTTAATAGTTATATAAGCGTAATAAATGTATCCCCTAAACATAAAACAATTAATACCTAAATCATAGTTCTTTAGTTATAAAAGTTACTAATTTCACATTATATATGTAAATATAGTGTCGTTGTTTTGTCGGTTATATTAGATATTATTTCACTACAAGAACTATATCACAAAGAGCGCGGGTTTGATTCCTGCTATATTTAAATCTTTAGACATTTCTTATAGCAAATATTCTCAATTATATAAGTAATGCTGTGATACACATTTCCCTCTACATTAATCGGAAATCAATCACATTAAAACATTACTTTTAATTAAGTTCGGCAACAAGTCAATTTTTATTTAGTTTTGTGCTGAGATAAGATTCACTACGAGATGTATAAATGTGGTATTAATTCGATTTATATTCATATACTTTCTTGCTCTTTACAGTTCGGTGATCTGATGTTCTAAAAGTATCGGCTACAAAAACATGTCTACCTTTGACCTCTAATAATAGCTCCCAGCTTGTCTTGTTTACACATGTTAAGTGAAGTGTTCAGTGTGTTTTGTTTTATTGACTAGAGTGATATAGACGAAAACATCATATCGGTGACGAGAGATCTGGATAGTTCTGGGCCCGACGGAGTAATAATAACTAAATGCGAACATGTTATTCTACATGTTAATGTTTACTTTTTGTTAGTTATTTCATAATCCTCTACAGAATAGACATTAAAAAGAAATTGAATAGGTTTGCGCCGCCAAGACGACCAACCTCATGGCCGACGCCAAGAACTTGCTCGTCGCCAGATCGGATCATACGCGTCAGGAATGGCAGAATTTTCTACTTTAATGTGTATAGAGAAGAGGACGGTGCGTCATACTGACTACATGGTTTATAAGATTAACAGAGAAGAATACGTAAGCAAATAAAAGAAAAGTGTCGGCAGTGGGTGAATTAGTAATAATGGTAAAGTGATCCAGGGCTCAAATTAAAACGTCTGTGTATTGTGCAGTGTGTGGTGTGTGTGTGTGTGTGTGTGTGTGTCTTGTGCAAGTTGACTTGTCTTAGACATAGTCGTTTATGTCAGTCATCGTCATTGTGTAAAAAAGTAGATTAGTAGTTAATTTATTTACACTGTTTTATTTTCTATAAAATATTTGTTCTAATTTGTTCTCGTCTTCTTCTTGGCATTAGTCCTGGCTTTTGCCAGGGTCTGCCTTCCGACTAAGCCTACTCCACTTTGCACGGTCTTTAACATCCTCAGTGGACAATCTATTGGCTCTCATGTCTTGTGTCATGACATCCAGCCATCGCTTCCTTGGGCGTCCGGGTGGTCTAACTCCAGGGACAGACATGTCAAGACACTTTCTTCCGACATAGTTCTCAGATTGGCGCATAATATAGCCAAACCATCTCAGGCGACGCTCTTGGAGCTTATCCGCTACGTCACGGACCCCTGAGTGTGCCGAGATAATGTTGGCCAACATTCGCTGCCGTATATAAGAACCGGTCGGATGATGCTCTTGTATATCAGTCCCTTGAACTTGGGCGGTATTCTGCTATCGCAGACCACACCAGTGAACTCCCGCCATTTGGCTCAGGCAGCGTTTATACGGGCATGGATATCGTGGTAGATGCCTCCAGACTCATGCATAACGGCTCCACGGTCCCTGGACTTCTCCGACTTAGCGGCTGGCTCAGGCCCGATATGGATGGTGCTCGAGTCCGGGTTCCCGCAAGCCATGTACTTAAGCCGGTCTTCGACATATTCAGTTTAAGACCACCCTTCGCAAGCCCACCCTTCCAGGCGTTCACGCTACTTTAGAATTAATTTTAGACCCATCAGTGAAGATGGGATGGTTAGAATTAATTTTAGTCCCATCATAATTCTGATTGATTTCTAGAGTAATATCATGTTTTGCAACTTAATGTCCAATTTTTTTTAAGAAGTATTAACACAATTTAGGTTTGTTTTTATTATATTTTTAACATTTATACTAGAAATCCAAGTGCTTAAACTAAACATATCCAAAATAGTTGAGGAGCTAATATGTTCATCTTTTGTATTTAAATAAATGCAAGGTAAAATTGGTTTCTTTTTCTTAGTCCAATAACTTTTATTGCATAATAAATTAAGATGTGAAATGTTTTGTATGGTTTCACCCTTATTCAGCGATTGGCACTTTAAACAATATTTAATAGCTAAATAGCGTCTTCTCACAAAAGTGGTGGAATACACAGGTTGTAATCATTGATTTTATTCTTAACTAGCAAGTAGCAATAAGTTCGCGACTTCGCTCGCTTGATTGATGTTTTCATATTAACTCTAATATAGTATTTTACTTATACTTCTTTAATTTTTTTCCCATATTATCACTTTGCTTATAAAACATTTTATATGCAATATTTTATCTGAGCCGTAAGTACATACTCGCGTGAATTTTCGGTATTGGTAAAAACATTTTTACCGCATAGATCTCGATTCTGCGTGAACTCCGGGATAAAAAGCTGTAAAAATATATAATCTCAGTGTTGTTCCACATCCTCTTATATGTTCTAGTGAAAGTTTCATAAATATCGGTTCAGCTGTCCCAGACATTGGCCCGGACAAACGGAAAGGTAGGCAAAAATTTTAAAAACTTTGTTTTATGTTTCAGTAACGTGTAATACTTACACTCGAAAAGACACAGTTATTTTCTTAGATAAAGATGTATAGTTTTAATATACTATATATTTATAGTTACTTATGATATCATATTAGTATTTTTAAAAGAAACCATGTAATAGTTAAAGAAAATATAAAAATCTGAACGCAGCGGGATTTGAGTCCGTGCCTATAATGCAATGTTTGAACGGTTTCCATAAGGCGCGGGTTAGTAGTTTTTCTATCCTTAGTGAGGATTATCACTTTAATAATAATAAAAAGAACCTCAAATCTTATAATGTCTTATAAACTATAACTTTAGAAAATACTCTTAAAGGTTAAAAGGTTTAAAAATTCTTGCGCGGAATTAATTTTCAGTTTTCGTCTTAGCTGTCAAAAGATTCCTTAGCACTTGGGCGCATGTGGC
>JAXRJS010000202.1:0-20425 GCA_037127375.1 Dione juno | reverse complement strand
TTTTTAATGGAGATCAGATCTAACCAATACAAATACTGGAAGGGCCGTGCGAGTATATAGATGTAGGGTATTATAATATATATTATAGTTCATTTAGTATTAAATTCAAATAATTCACTTATATAATTATCACTTTTATAATAATATTAATAAATAGAATTTATAAATTTTATCGTAAGTAATCGTATTCGTAGTCTATTGTTAAACGATATCCGTCGCCTGAGCCATGACGGTCTCCATCTACCCCCTCGTAGATGACAAATTATTAACTAACAGTCGATGCTTGCCATTCGATGCGCTCTTTCCGTTTTCGCTATTATTTTGTATGTTATAATAATTATCGTGTTCTATTTTATATTATATGTTTGTGTTTGATCTTGTAATAACTATATTGCGCTTCATCATAGTGTTTTACTACTTATATGTGTATACTATATGCACTTTAAAGTGGTGTTGAATATACTCAGTGCTAACCGTGAGTAGACTTTATTATTCCTTCCATCAACCTATATATACATATATAAGTAACTGCTGATATGACTGACTGGCCAATTATCATTATATTATATTACCTGGCACCACTTATCTCAGCTTCAAGCACTGATGCTCGTATTTAGTTAGATATTTATTCAATTTATAATAAGTCTCAAGAAGTTCTATAATTGCTCTCTTCGAATTTATACAAAATATAAAGTTTTTCTTTGTATCAACTCTTGATTTACTTTTCTATTGATGAAATCTCATTATTCGTTAGACGAGATCTAGAAACGGGTCGCCATTTTGTTCAACATTACCAATTTGTTAAGATATTAGGTTTTTGTTGGAACTTTATGACGCCGCCATCTTGCATAGCTACCTACGACGTATCTGTATTGCATATTGGGATTGCCTAATAATAAATATTATTTAAAACTAACTTTTGTGAGCATGCATTGTAAGTGTACTAATTAATTCGCTATGTAAGCAGTTGTGCAATAAGTTTTAGTTATTGTTTTTTATATATATTTCAATTACAGGCGTTTGATATTCAATCTCGTATTAGTAAAACTTATAATTGATCAATTATGAAATTTTATCCTTTATATATACTGTAAGTCTACGTCAATGAAATACATCTATTAAGAGTCGACAAACTTAGGTATGCAGGTCGGACAGACTGACAGACGGACAGACGGAGAGACCTACAGAGATCCTATAAGGGTTTCGTTTATTTTTCGAGGTAGAAAACCTAATGATTTGAATCAGACTTATATGCGTGATAGCTATAGCGTGAGATTGATTGCATTTCATTCAATTATATATCACAAGCGCTTTGTATTTAGATCTTCGCCTAATAATGGAAGTAGGTCAAAACTTAGAACTAAGAACTTATAAAATCGATCGCTCCTCAATAACCTCGACTCGACCAAATTCAATTAATGCCAAGTTTAAATGAACCGTTGAGATCAATTATTAGAATTTTGTTTTGGGAAACAGCCGCAAGTAAATTTTATTAACAATTTCGATCATTAAAAGTAATAACGTTAAAAACTTCAATGGAATATTCTCCTACCGTAGTCGGTCTTTTGTTTTCATGGGCCATTATTAATATAATGTTGTAAATTCTCTTTTGTTGGTAACCCCTTTGTTTTATGCGGACGTGTATTATAATTTTTGTTTTTTTTTTTTTTTTATTAATATAATCTATATCTGTATAATTTTATAATAGATATATATGAAGAGCTGAAGAGTTTGTATGGTGGGACGTGAAATCTAAGGAACTACTGGTTCGAAAAAAACGGCCAAGGACTATATACATTGCGGTAATGGTTTCTATGAAACCTGCTTAGAATGTGTCCGTGGGCGTAACTAGAGATTTTTTGCTAGTGAGTTAGGTCGTATTAAATTTTATTTATATAAAAATATCTTAATATTATCGAAAATAGTCAAATTAGAATTATTCTTGGGTAAAGTTTGGAATGGTTTTTGAATTAATTTTACCTTCTTGAGTTTTTATTACTAATATATTGTAGGGTGGACATCAGAAGATTCTGGGGTGGGCATGGACCCGGCTCTCCCTGATTCTACGCCCATAAGTGTCATGTGTCCATATACAACTCTTACTGATTTCCATTTGACCAAGGGAGGAACCGCGGGTAAAGCTTAGTAAGATATATAAGTGCATACATGCTTGCATGCATCATTTCATGGAGAAAAACGATTTGTATAAAGTAATTTCGAGTAGTTTAAGAAAAATATAGTGTAGATAGGCCTGTAAGTGAACAAAAGATTAACAGTTAAGTACTTTTTTTTCCAGTACTGAATACTCTCTAACTTCTGGTGATATTACTAATTGTTTTATTGGCAATATGCTTGTAAATGTAATAATAATATATTATTTATGTATTTTTTTTTAAATTTGATAACCTGTTATAATCTCAATATACCCCATATTATTATGACCATAATAATACCCAGATTTTGAAGCCTAAATATATATAAAATTTTAAAGTAAACAATATAGCGAATGAGAATTTCGTCTGAAATCTTGAAAATATAGTTCTGATGGTGCAATTTCTAGCTATTGAACATCGTCGGCCGGCGACGAGAAATAGCTTGTACCTATTAATCAACTAAATTGATTGAATCTAAGACTTCTATGATGGGTTATATATATATATATATATATATATATATATATATATATATATATATATATATATATATATATATATATATATATATATATTAATATATATATATATATTATATAATATATATATATATATATATATATATATATATATATATTATATATATATATATATATATTTGTATTGTTATATTTCCCTATTTATATTCCCTGTATTACAGTCAAACATACTCTTAGTATATTGGTTTAGATGGTAAGTTAATTACTTTTTGTGGTCAGCAATATTTATAGTTTCCTGTAATTTGTTTCACAGTCAGATAATAAGCTTCGTTTACAATCAAGCTCGTTTGTAAGGAAGCTTAAATTGAATTAAGCTTACTCTAGTTAAGGGAAGCGTATGCACTTAAAATATTACGTTTCCTGTGTAGCAACATATTGAATGTCAATACAAATAAGGGGAGAAATAAGCTGTTGTTCTTTTGCGTGATAAGGGTTCCGTACCTCAAAAGGAAAATAGGGAACCCTTATAGGATCCGTCTGTCTGTCTGTCCGTCCGTCTGTCTTTCTTCTTTTCTTTTTCTCAAAATCACGTTAAGAAATTGAAATGAACAACTAATATCCAAGTTATTACAAGTAATAATCTTTTGAAGCGCGGAAAAAATTAAATTTGTAAGTTAACAAAATCACTAGATATAAGTGTTAATATAAATTTTTTTAGCGTTTTGTATGAACAAAGCCGCGTAAACAAAACCTACGAGGCACCTCCCGTTGACCATTACAAACTTATACTGTAGTTCATGCAAGGTATGAAATGAACATACGACCGCAAATTTAAGTTTGTCAATTTTTACAAGTAGTATTTTCCTTAGCGCAATCATGAAATAGGTACGGGCCCCTCGGTGCGCGAGTACTACTCACACTTGACCGATATTATTTCTATTGTCTTCGCCATATGCCTACGGCGCCAAGAATAAGATAGAAATAATAACAAAAAATTTATTTTTTATATTTTGAATAAATGCACAAAAATAAAAATTTGCTTATATAGTAAGGTATCACTTGTAAAAAGAGGGTAATATTAAAGCAATGAAATTATGTCAATCAAGAGGCAGTTGCTTGTAGGCAATATTTTTATATAGTAATTTATGTCCTTTAATGCAATTACATGGAATCTCTGTCCGAACAATTTCGAAACATATGGTCTATTGGGTTTTCCTTTAAAGAAAACTAACCGCTGGTTTGTAGCAATATTTATATCACAATTATCACCAAAGGCGGGACGAAGGTCTCCCAAAGGTTGCCTCTTCGTAAAATACTGCTAAGTACTTTTTAGATAATCTAAAAATTACATCTTATGTATTTTAGGTTTCATTTTATAAACCATATGTAAGATGATAAATCTGTGAATGTTATTTATTCTTTTTCTTAGTAAACTCTTAATTTTTTTTAGAAATATAGAAATTTAAGCCTTATGGCACTCCACTTATTTGCTTCACGAATTTTATGTATGTGTGTGAGTGTGCATGTGTGTGTGTGTGTGTGTGTAAGTAATATACTGAAAGTGAAGGCGACGAGACCACAGTGATTTGAGTGACAGTGACTTAGAATAAACAAAATGTAAACAATTGATTAAAAAAAGCAGCTTCACATAGATATTTTCTCGCCCATAGTCAAAGGGAACCTCTTTCAAGGCAAACGAATACCATTAATAAATAATATTTACCCTAACGGGAAACAGAACCTGCAACCGTCGCGTTTGCAGTCAGACGCTATCCCAATACACCGACTTTTTCTTTATCATTTCAATTTTAATACATCTAATATGTCAGTTCAAAGCCACCCCTTCCCTCTTATATATTTATGACACTCTTGGCAGACGTTAAATCATATAGGGAGATTCATTGGCTATTTGCAAGTTTCAGCGGGCTTGTATCTCGGAGGCCTCCGACGAATTGGATAGTGTCCAAATATTTTGCCAAAGTTTCCAAATGCAGCGCCAACTACAATATATTCAATTTTTATTTCGGCCATTAAGTAATTAGGTAAGACTTGATGGAGGTCTGTAGTTTTTAAGTGAAGTACAGTATAATTTAAATTAATTCTGAACGGAAATGGGGAAAGCAGTGACTAGGTTATCTTTTTTTTTACTTAACTGAAATTATGTCTTAGATCCCAAACAATATGTGTTAACGTATGTTGTTATACTTTTCTCAAGAACGTATGGGGGACGTATGGCTTGGTGGTCAGAGTGCTTGGACGGTTTCTAAGATGCGGGTTCAAATTACGCTACGTAAAAATTTTTATGTTATCTAAAAAGGTGTTGTTCTTTTCTTAGTGTGCAATAATATTTTAAAAATAATGAAAATATATAAAATTATTTCGCCTTGCGCATTCTTAGCACAACTCGTGCTCGCATTCCTGCATGAATGCACAACAAACTTAATTTGAAACTGTAAATTCTTAATCAGATCTTTCATTTTTGTTATTTTTAACACATTTTAAATAAAATATATATCTATTTTATCTAACGAATATTTTTGTATTATACATTTTTTGGAGACCCAGAGACATTTTTTGGAGACCCATTTTTCGAACACTTTGCAGTAGTCGTGGTCACTTGGTAGTGAATAATTAGATGACATAAATATATCAATAGACCTATATTTAATATTATATACGCCATTTGTATGTACTACTTAGTGCTTAGTTCTTATTCGTTCAAAATATATAAATATTTATGTAATATAAACTATATTATTCGGTAGGAGAATATTCATAAAAGACAATTATCTTAATCATTTTCTTGTAACGTGGGAACCTCCATATCCCTTCTCCATATACGCTTCTTTTTTTCAGCTGCACCCAGCATCCCGCATAGAGCAAGGTAGGGGGAGATCAATAAACAGACACGGCCCAGTACTTGTTTATTTCGGTTAAATCGTTAACTGTGATAACTTTATCTTGGCCGCCGGAAGTGCTTTACACTCCAACAGTCATCGTGTTCACGCAAAGATAACTATTGAAACTGTATTAATATTATACGTACTTATTGATTCACGAGAATTTGATTTAAATGGTCGAATTTTAGCTCTCATTTTCCCAATCGAATATGGCCAAAATGAGTTTATTTTAGATACATCCATACATATATTCATCTCTTGAGCCTCCTCCACTGTCATTAACCTCTTCATACATGCTCTCCGGGGGTCCTCTCCGGGGGAATAAATTATTTTCATTACGCGGCTAAGACCAAGTGCGGCGATAGGTTCGCTACCCAACATGCTAGTCTATTCCAGATTGGATATTTAGATTGGGTTCTCTCTGCCTACCATGCTATGTGGGGTATTGCGAGAAGATGAAAGAAATATTTGTCTGACTACCCCGCATGGGATAAAGCGTGAAGTTATGTATGTATGTATGTATGTATGTATGTATGTATGTATGTATGTATGTATGTATGTATGTATGTTTTTTTTTTTTTTTCATCGAGGGAAAAATACGCTTCCGTATCATAAGGTCTAGTCTCTCAGTGACCCCGTATGTCGGACTCGCCTATGGTTGGCCTCTACCGACTAAAAAACCCTCAGACTTCTTAGCATCTTATTCCCCGTGGGATGGCCGTAAGGCATTACTTCACGGGGGGACGATTAGCAAACAGCTTTTTCTCTTGTGGTGTATTTAAATATTTGTACTTTTCCGAGCTTGCTCTTTCCTACGTAGGTCTTTTAGGACATCCCTTGCGTAGTCGCTTATTGCTTCCCAAGATGATGTGCACGACAGCATTATCTCGACTATATTATCAGGACATATTTGCCTGCCAACTCTGGTATGCAAGGCATCTCTAGCTTCTTCGTAGCTTGGACATTCGAAGAAAACATGTTGAGCGTTTTCGTCCTCACCTCTGCACCTTAGACATTCTGGGGTATTCTCATGTTTAAAGCAGTACAAGTAATCTCGGTAGCAGCCGTGACCTGAGAGCATCTGGGTGAGGTAGTAATTAATCTCACCATGCTTACGGTTCAGCCACGGTTCGATCTTCGATATAAGACGAATGCCTGCTGCCTGCCACTTTGCAATGCTTTTTCGCCTCACATTATGTTTTGCCTTCGTAAAAATTAGATCAGAGTTAACCTTTTGCTCTGGTACAGATTCATTCGTTCTTCAGTCAATATTTCTATAGGAATCATCCCGGAAATCACGCTTATTGCTTCCGTAGATACCGTGCGAAATGCGCTAGCTACTCGGAGTGCACATATCCTATACACTGGGCCATCTTTTGTCTTGCTGCTTTATTTTTAAGCGCATCAGACCAGATTGGAGCACCATATAGGAGTACTGATGTGACAACTGTCGACAATAGTCTCCTTCTATTTTGTTTAGGTCCTCCGATGTTGGGCATGAGTCGGGCTAATCTTTTTACGACTACCGTTCCTTTCGCTGCAGCGTATTCTACTTGTTTTTTAAGATTAATACGTGAATCAATCATTATAGCCAGGTAGCGAATGTACGGCTGCGTCGTAAGCTCGTGATTGCCGACCCTGAGTGAGGTTGTCTCCATTTGTTTTCTGCTGGTGATCAGTACGGCTTCGGTTTTATGCTCTGCCAGCTCTAGTCCAGCCAGGTTCATCCACTGTCGAATTATTTCGAAGGTCTTATCAAAAGTCCAGTGAATCTCTTCCAAGTGTTTGGCGACTACTACCACTGCCAAGTCATCGGCAAACGCAACCAACCTTGCTTCCCGAGGCACTTCACGCTTTAGTAACCCGTCATACATTATATTCCACAATAGGGGACCCAATACAGACCCTTGTGGTACTCCACCTGAGATTTTGTATTCTTTGGGTCCATCGTCTGTATTATATACAAGTACCCTATCCGCGAAATAGAGTCATAATAGTATCCCGTTTTGCTGCATTGAACACATTCTTAACGTCAAGGCTTGCGACGAGGCAGTATTTTTTAGAGCCTCTCTTCCACCTAGCCCCCGATATCGCTTTCCTAGCAGTGTTTAGGACAAGGTTGACCGCGTCAAGGGTCGATTTTCCTTTTCTAAATCCGTATTGGTGTTCCGAAAGTTGTGGCTCAACTACTTTCTCTATTCTACCATGAATTATTCTTTCCAATATCTTTCCCGTTGTATCTAGCATACACAAGGGGCAATATGAAGATGGTTCGCTTAGCGGTCTGTTCCCTTTCGGGAGAAGCACCAGTCTTTGTCGTTTCCATGTAGTTGGAAAGGTTCCTTCTTGGAGGCAGGTATTGTAGGTATCTATGAAGATTTTAGGTTGATTGCAAGTTTCAACGCTACGTTGGGGATGCCATCCAATCCAGGTGCTCCATTAGTTCTTCTTCCAGCACCGGTGCTATGACCTCGCGAGGATGCTGTATTTTGTCATATTTAAACTTTGCTTGCTGTGGAAAAAGTAAAGTGACAATTTTTTCCATCATAACGGGATCAGTCGGCGCTATGGTACAATGGTTGTTGAGCTTTTTCATGACGACTTTA
This sequence comes from Dione juno, assembly GCA_037127375.1. Taxonomy (NCBI): domain Eukaryota; kingdom Metazoa; phylum Arthropoda; class Insecta; order Lepidoptera; family Nymphalidae; genus Dione; species Dione juno. Next base: position 12,287 of record JAXRJS010000202.1, on the reverse strand, counting down.
TAAGGCTTACCCCAGGGATCGGCTTCTATATCTTCTAGCATTTTTGTCCACAAGCTTCTTTTACTTTCTTTTATTGCTTTGTTTAGGATTGACCGTGCCTCCTTGTATTTTTTGTACAATTGCTCAAAGTGTGGTGTCTTCCTACATCTTTGAGAAAGTCTTCGAGCGCGGATGCACTTTTGCCGTAGTTGAGCAATGTTATCATTCCACCAGTAGACCGCTGGTAGTCGGCTAGCATTTCGTTTCCGCGGCATAGTTGCATCACAGGCTGCTGTTATTCTCCTGATAATGTCCGACGCATTATTGGATGCACCCTTTGATTTAATATGAAATAACTCAGGCCATCTGAAATAACTCAGGTTCGAATATGCTGACTCTCCATCCTATCGTAGCAGGTTCTTTTTGTACTTTGTATGGGTTCGTTACTTTATTGGACACATTCCAACAAAGTGCATTGAATGTAGGTTCGTCACCGGTATTTAGCAACACTACGTCAATAGTGGACATTGCCTCTATCAGTGCGCATCCTTTGGCATTCGTGGTTTTGCTACCCCAGTCAGTCGCCCATGCGTTAAAATCCCCTGCTATTGCAACCGGGAAGTTAGTTCGTACGTCTTCCACTAGGACGTCAAGAAAATCGCTGAATTCGTCAATAGTTTGGCTTGGTGGGGCATAGCAGCTGTAGGAGTATATTACATCTACCTTAGCTTTTACAAATCCGCTGTTAGTTTGGTTACTTATTCTTTGAAAGGAGTTTTTACCGCATATCCATATAGCAACACTTCTATCTTCATTAGAGATCCAAGATTCACTGTGCAGGTGTTTGTAAGGCTCTGAGATCATAACCATGTCCAGTTTTTTCTCTCGTGTCGTCTGCATTAGCAAGTCATGTGCAGCTTCACAATGGTTAAGATTGATTTGCATAACTTGAGGCATTTTTTCGATATTTCACCTCTTGGAGAGCTTTCCTGAAGACGGGACATTTCCCAGAGCCTGCAAAATGCGTGTGTGCATTTTTTACATCTCCCGTCTCCAAACAAAGGGCGCATTTGGCTTCGTTTGCACACTCGGCAATTTTATGGCCGCTTTCCCCACATTTAATGCAGCATGTAGTTTTATCCTGCTTGCTGGTACATTTATTAGCGATGTGGCCATAATGCCAGCAACGGAAGCATTTAGTAGGTCTTTTTATATCCCTAATTCGACAGTTAACCCAACCTATCTTAATTTTCCCATAATCGACGATTTTTTGGGCTATCCTTGACTGTAGTCTCACAGATGCCGTAATGGTTCCTCCGTATGCCTTACGCATGCCCTTGACAGCCTCAGGTGGAACTTCACAACCTTCACCCGCTGCTTTTTGAATTGCTTTTATGATGTCTGCCTTTGTAGTAGATTCTTCTGTCTTTAATTTCCACATCTTGCTCAGGTCCTATGCTTACCACTACTACATCCTGGCCGAGGAGGTCAGTTAAAGTTTTTTTCAGTTCCGGGGCTTTATCTGTGTCCTTTCTTGTCAGTATCAGTAGCACGTCTCCTGCGGTAGTTCTTCGGACTTTGTCAACGCACTGACTGATATTATGCGCTGTTGGATCCTGTTTCACTCGTTTTAAAATATCAGCGTACTGCTCCTTCTCTCTTGGCCGAATTATAAGTGCATTGGCTCTTTCTCTTTTGGCTGTTCTCTTCTTTAGGCTGGTTTTCTTTTTAACTTCCTTCCACTCAGATTCAGGTTCGGGTTCAGTGATCTGTTCCTCAGATAGCGGCTCTCTCACTGCCTCCTTTCTTCTTATTTTTGTAACCCTATTCGATTCTTCAGGTGAGGTGCGCTCTTTTCTTTTTGATTTGCGAGCTTTCCTACTATTAGGCGTTGCTGTCTTATTACTCTCCTCTACTTCAGTATCCTTCGCTGTCGTCTCAGAAGATCGTATCTTAAGAGTGACGGTGACGTTTGAACTTCTGTTGTGGCAGTTGGGAGATTTTGTTTCTCAACTTCCCCAGCAATCCTTTTAAATGAAATGCCTAGTGAGGCTACATATTTTCGGATTTCTCCGTGCACATTCATTTTTCCTTTTATAAATTCGCTTAAGCCATTGATAAGTTGTTCATGGCGTTCTAACGCCTTCTCTAATACCATCTCTTCATCATTTTTTGAGTTATTTTTTATTTTAGCATCCATACGATTCCCACGAGAACCTAGGGAAATAAACAGTCCGGCAGAGCCCCGGTTGCCGGAGTAAGGCCACTAAATACGCCTGGGGTTGGACCTGGTACCCCAGGGAAGCGCTTGCGACGTCATTATACCTCGACGCCTTCCAGTCCTCGGCACGCCAGACCTTGACATTAAGGTTGTGTTTTGTCCGCGGGAGCTATTTTATTCACTCCTACCCTGTGTCGCTAATGCGAGCCTCGGGCATTCCCCAATCCGCACGTGGGGACGCGCCCGGTAGCAGTACACCTCTGCTCCGGGTGTATGTATGTATGTATGTATGTATGTATGTATGTATGTATGTATGTATGTATGTATGTATGTATGGAAGAAATATTCATAAAAATACATACGTTAGTATTACCGCAAGTTAAAATGGTGTAACACAACCGTGGCATGTTTTCATCGCCAGAAAACAAATAACAATTAAAAATGAAGCATTCCCTACGTGATGCCTGCCTGAAATAGCAACGACAGTTTCCAATGAAAAAAGAACTTTATTCATATGACATAAAAACTAAATTCCTTTGAAATATTAAGCCCATATAGTTTAAACGGTTTTCAAGTGTAGGCTGTAACGTTACGAAACGGAAATGTTATGTGATGTATTATTTTTTTTTAAGTATATTGTTTTAGTTTTGATATTTGTTCTCAAACGGTTTCTTCTACTCATATATTAGTTAAGTATTGGGTCGACAGAAGTTGTCTTGCCCGGAATTGTGCAGCGTCAGTCCAGTCCAGTTGTATATTCAAACCATCCAAATACCTTTTAAAATATATATAAATTTAATTTATATCGGTCTAGCCGACCGATTATATATATATATATATATATATATATATATATATATATATATATATATATATATATATATATATATATATATATATATATATATATATATATATATATATATATATAAAAATTACTATCTATAAAAAGAGTAAAACATAAGAACACCAAACGAAACTTGTTATCGAAGTTCGGTATTTTGAACTCTAATATTATTATGGGCATTATCCCAGCTTAAATGAGTCTTCTGTACAACTTAACCGACCTCACTGGAACCCTTGAACATCCTTAGTCACGTTAACCAGCCATCGCTTTTTTAAGTGTCATAGGCCGGTGCTTTTCGTGGCCTTACTATCTCAGGCGCAACTCTTGGAGCTTATGAATGAATGTGTTGCGAGTGTGGTCAGACCGTGCCACATAGTTTTAATTTCCGTAACGTGAGGGTTCTAGGTGTTCTGAACTAGGCGGGCTATGAAGTTCCATATAAAATAACTGGTTCCATCATACCCCATAAAAATCCCATTAGGTTGGGCGGTAGTCTGCTATATTTCGCCATTTGAAGCGATAATCGAAGCTTGCATATTGTGGTATATGACTACAGACTTGTGCATAATGGATGCAAAGTACCTGAAATTTTTCGACTCAACGACTGTTCAAGCCTTATATAGATACCGCTTGAGTCAGGATTCATAAGGTAAGTAAACTGTTTTTAGTTTCATTAAGGACCGTAACTAAAATCAATTGATATCCCAGAGAGGATATTTTCAATTACGAAAACCTCTGCTTTTGCCTTTATAACGTAATAAGTTGTAAAAAGCATATGAGAGCTTCGCTGGGACGGCTTCCATGAGGCGCGGGAATTCCGCTGCGTTCAACATACATTTAAGATTAATATACATATATGTTTATACATATATGTTTAATATATGTTTATATGTTTTCTTTAAGTATATTTCTATTCACACATTAAAAGTCATAAAAATATTTAAGGGGAAGCCCTGTTATAGATTATACAACCCACAATTCCTCAAACTGCACTATTCCAGTCTACGGATATATTTTCATACTTTATCATATCTCAGTAGTTGATTATATACTTAAGCTCTTTTTTTTACTCTCAATATTAGGACCAATATGATTGTTTGAAAATTACGAAAACCTAACTCAAATACGTTTATTCTTTCGACAATTGTCTTTAGTTGTGCTCAATTATTGCAATTTTTACCGCAAATGTAATTTATTTTAAGTCCACTTCAGTAGATGGTATCTAGATGGTAGCCAGTAGGCGATTCAAAGCGGACTAATGCGTACGCATAGCTTGAGATTTCTGAAATCCATTTACTAGAAATCACAACATTGTAATCCTGTAACAATAGTACCCAGAATCAGTCTATGAGATAATTCCTTTGTGTATAAATCTTAAACCAAGCACTATGTCTGTACTCGATTCAATATTTTCTATAGGTATGGCTTGGCAAGAGCTTCACAAACGTCATAGGATGGGACTATGGGACTATCTTGGGCTTTATAAAAAAAATCTGTAATAAATTTTAGGGTATCGTTAAAGCAACAGATTTTATCATAGCTTTTTTTTTAGTTATTACCTGTTAGTTACCAAAGTTCAAAATTTAGTACTGGAAATTGTTGGTAGTCTCATCGCAATTCGGCTATACACGATTAATTAGCTTGATTGAAATAATTGCTGAAAATGGACGCTGTATTACAAGATACTCTGATAGACTCTGTTATATACTATTATATCTCAATTAGTTAGTAGGTATATAAATATATGTGCATACAGTACATTTAACAATGGTTCGATAAAATTCCATAATTTACACAAATTATGGTGGGAGAAGGTATTTTTACGAATTTCAAAAGAATTCTCATTTGGCAAAAGAGAATGCTATTTTTATTAAATATTTGCATGATTTTTGTAGTGTAGTCCACACTAAGTACAGATAAATACGATGGAATTATTGTATATGTTTTCTTTAATCATATAAGAATTGCGACACACCTTGATAAAGAACGTATGGCTTAGCGGTCAGAGCGCTTGGACGGTTCCTATGAGGCCCGGGTTCTAATCCCGCTGAGTTCAATCATTAGTGTGGAATTACATACTAAAAATCATAGAAATATTTAATATTTATTTCCTAACTCTGGTGAGATGCGGTGTTGAGTTCCATCACTCAACGTGTAATGTCTCGAATTCAGGTGGAAAGTATATAATGGAGAGTTATGACTCTAACATTTGCCTATATTTGTAATATTTGTCAACAAGTTAATTACTAGAAGATGACTCCACATTTTAACACTCACACAAAACTAATACACAAGTAACTATAATACCGTATAACTTAAAGAGGACATTATACATGTTTCGCCTTGCCATTTTAAATGATACAAATATACAGGCAGTAAATGGCAAATGGCACAATAAACTTAATTCTATATTCAAATACTATTGGATATTATATTACGTATTAATGTTTATTATATAGTATTTTTTGTGAGAACGTCATGACTCATTGGAGCTGACTGTAACCGCTATAGTTGTAGTCTCAATACACCCTCGGAGGAATTAATTGTTTCCATTTCCAAGCTCTGGTGGAGAAAGTATGGCGTTTAGCTCCGCATCTCATGATGCAAAGTCTGGAATTCAATCGAAAAGTGATATACAGAGTCAGTGGCTGTTGTAGCACTATCGGTACCCTGGGCGAGATTACTACGGCGCTCGCCCCCTGATTGTAAGTCAAACCCTTTAAACACTGAACGTATGAAAGTTCTCTGAAATAAATACTTATTAATTAGAAATCTCCATTTATTACAACAAAAGCTGTAGTACTTTAAATCCCAATCTATCGAAATATCAACTACCTAATTGTTTCTTTTTCATGATATGAAAAATTATTAAAGCCCAGGCCACTAAGCAATCAATTATTGTGTGTAATAACGTGTAGCACCCCTTTTTCTTCATCGTCGTACCGCTTCCGACAACTTTCACTCTCCCACAACGTCCCCCCTCCCCCTAACGCCGCTATTGGACAGAGTGACTAGACACTAAGTTATCTTCGTCTGCGCTGCTCATGCGTGATGTAGCGTGAAATAAAAAAAAATACATTCTGCTTGATGTAGTTATAAACTACATCAAACGTGATATTTGTCACGCAGCAAGTAATATTTCTAATTAGGTGAAGAACTGACATACAGACTGACTGTTGTTATCTGAGGCATTTTTGCCAAATATGATGATGAAGTAAAAAAGAGATTAAAAAAGAAAAGTTTAGCAGTATCTAAGTGGCTCAAAAAGCTAACATTATTACCACATAATTCTTAGGTAACTTTGATCTATTAGTTATTCTTCTATTTCGTCTAACTAAAATTACTCCAGTCATACAAGTTTATGATGCAAGAAAGAAAATAGCTTTTATAAGGAAATCGAGTTTAGAGTATGTTAAAACGTTAATAGCACAAAGCATTCGCGTAAAGTTATTATCTACAACTAAGTCGCTAGAGAAATAAAACTTAAGGTCTACTATTTCGCCTTAACGCTCGCAGCAGTAAAATTAGATTTGCTCTACTGAAATTGCAAGTGTCTTACGTTAAATTGCTTTGCCTCCTCTCATACTAACATTAGTACGTTAGAGAATAATGAAATTTTTCTTTTCAAACATAACCTTTTCGCCTTTTATTTCGAACCTCCAGGAAAATCGAGAAATCATCTCTTAGTGCTATACTACGATATCCAATACACCTGCATGTCAAATTTCAATTTACGCTCAATAGAATCGGTTGTGCGTTGTTTGTCAGTCAGTCACAAAGTAAAGTATATATATATATATATATATAGATATATATATATATATATATATATATATATATATATATATATATATTATATATATATATATATATATATATATTATATATTATATATATATATATATTACTTCACTGTTTAAATGTACTACAAGTTTTGGATAAATCTCCCTCTCTTGTCTGTTTATATAATAAATATGATCAAAGCTTCTGTTAACGTTATCATTCTAAATTATCATTACACAGGACTATGAATAATATAATTACAATAATATTACTCACTTGCCTCCCTTGGTCCAATATATATATTATATATATATATATATATATAATATATATATATATTAATATATATATATATATATATATAATATATATATATTATATATATATATATATATATATATATATATATATATATATATATATATATATATAATATATACTATATAATTATTATATATATATATATATATATATATATATATATATATATATATATATATATATATATATTCAGTCTACTCAGTGAGGTAACAATCGCTATGAGGATAATCGTCAAGAATATCATATATACTATTTAAGTAGCTGGAATTTAGGACGTACAACATCAAAGGCCTCTTCGCAGCTTGTCACGTTTGCTGTGACCTACAAAGTTAGCTTTCAAATCCACTCTGTTACCTAACACGTCTTTCACGTACTTCTAATTACTCTTGCCCGTCCATCCTTGAAGCGTTAACGGGAATGCGGATTATGCCAGTTCAGCAATAGCGGTATTGTGGCGTGGGTTTCTGTTTGTGCGTTCAAACGATTGCTAGCACGCGAAGCACAGTGGGATATAGAGGATACAAGGATACAGTGAAATGACTGATGTTACCAGTAAACCAGTAAAACTTGTTGATCTTATATGATTTTCACTGGTGTACTGATCTGTGTTGGTAGAGAATGTATACATTTATTCTATGTAGTGGATCTTAAAGTTGAAATTAATTTAAATGAACTGGTAAACTGGTTTTAAAACAAATGTAAATTGAAGAATATTTGAACTAATAGTCGCCACTGATTGCCCACGTCTAGTTCTAGGGAGAGAGAATCTAGTTTTGAGACACTCTGATCTTCATATTTCATTTAAATTTAAGGCCTTTTTTACTAGAAATGGAATATGAAAATAATTAATCCCTGGAAAGAACTAATTTTCCTTTGGAATAATTTATTTTCCATTTGGGGATTGAAGCCACAACCCTCGTGTCAGACGCTGTCCCATTGCGCCATTATGACGTCAATGGCGTCAATACCAACAATAAATAAAAATAGTTGGATAAAAATGAATGTTTATTCAACAATTTTAAAAAGCTCGCGTTCTTTGGCCATAGTGTTTTTCACAAAAAGATCAAAATAAAACAAACATGTTGAAATAAAAAAAATATATATATATATTTTCTACATTTTTTGGAACATTTCAACAAAATACTTGATTTTAAACAAACATCGCTAAATTGAACTTATTTATTTAGGAATATTTTTTTGTAAACTTCTGAAGTATTTTGTTAAAATAGAGAAGTAATTAGAAGTAATTTAAAAAATATATAAAAAAAATGTATTATACTAGAATAAGGTTTAAATGTGGTGTTACAGCGTTTGATGTTCTCCACTTGCACTCCACTCCACTGCAATACAAAGGAGATCGAGTAGTGACTAGGTTCTCTGCTTAATGCTTGATGAAGCAAGTATATGTCTATTTATTTCAATGTCACATAAAAGTAGTTACGTATTATTCTTTAAAAATAAACATTAAACCTTTTTTTCAACTAATAACATTTTTTGCTCAATAATTCATGCTTTTGTCTTTAAATTTTGTTTGTCTTTAAATTTAGCTATACATTATTTTTGGAAATGCCTTGGACTGCAAATTTTGATTCATGTAAATTGGCAACTACCACTAATGTTGAAATCCATGACATAGTACAGCTTTTTTGTGTTATAAAAAAAAAGGTACAGTATAATAGAAGAAAAGCTTCGGTGATATTTTAATTTTACGCACAAGTTATTTTAATATATTACTATACCTTACTAGTCTGGTTTAAGATCTTTCCGAGATTGGGGAATTGAAGCTTTTTAAAGTTTAACATTATAACTTTCTCTTCGGAGTAAGTAATTTACAACAATTTGTTTTATGCTTGTGATATTTTTTATGATATTCTAAGCTTTTATTTTTTAACTTCACGCTTTACCTTGTATGTAGCAAGGAAATATATCCAAGCATTGGCAAAATAAAATTTCAGCATACGTGTCATTGACACGACCGAGAAGAAAGACGAAGTTATCCCACTGCACCACGATGGTCCCATTAACCTTACCTCACCAAAGAACCAAACCAAAATAAATACCAACAAGTGATGGAAAATTTCATTCAATTTAATTTCTTCTTCTGCCAAGAATTCACCTGAGTGCTCACATATTTGCTGCGACACAGCATGTACACTGCGACAGTGAAATTGCAGAGTGTAACAAAATTGCCATATTGTGTTATGCCATTTGACTGCATTGCATTGATAAGTTGGTCTCTGATGCAAAAAATATATAAAGCTTTAAAAGTTCGAAATCAAATTACCTTCCTTTTGCTATGCCTTAATGCCGTTTTGGTATTAAAATAAAAAAAGTAAAGAACGGAGTATTTTAACACTACGTTCTCTCAGTTTGCGCGACTGCTTTATGCGGGATAAAGCTCGAAGCTGAATAATAAAAGTTAACTAGCTATACGACATTTGCTACAAATATATTACTAAAGAAAAAGAAACATACAAAAACATTTAAAAGCACACGAGAACATTTTCAAAGTTTTCCACTTACAATAATTTCAGTACTAATTTCATACATTTTCTCAGAAATGAGCGTGTTAGTATAAATTGTCATATTTTCCTTGCACCATTCTGCGAGAATTTTTCGGTCTGCGGACTACGGCGGCTATCTCTTACGCTCCGTCATCAAGGATTAAAATTTATGTCCGCAGCTTCGGTGCTGGCTTAGCAAGATCGCTTTTGGTGTCCATTACTTTAAAAATGTTCACTAATAATAATAATATTAATATTAATTTTATATCCGACCTTTGATCCATATTAATATAATAATAATAAATTGTAAATACATCTGAAAATATTAAAAGGTACTGTACTTTTTTTCGTCTTTGTCTCGCCATAGATGATATATATTTTTTTTATATAGCAAGATGTCATTATCAAGATTTCATGGAAAACGTCTTACGATCAATAAGAGAAAGATACTTCATTTGGCTCGCTACCGTTTGTTTTGGTTGACACACGTGTTAGTGAGAGTTTCTTATTTTAGTGTTAATTCTTTTTATTGTTCTATAGTGGAGATATTTTAAAGTTTTAAAAGGTCCCTTTTTAACAAGGTGGTTGGTTGTAGCAAGTGTTGGTTTTGTTAATAACGGTATATTAAGTAGTATAAATCAGGTAAGGTTATTTTTTGTATTTTCGTATTTTATAATGGATGGTGATCCTCCTCCTGAACCTCCTGATACCGGAGGTGGTAAAGTTGATGGTCAAGCGATGTCAAGAAAGAGGCAAGGGGATGATTCACCATTAATTAATGATTTTGCTGCAAAAAAAACAATTATAAATCCATCTACTGCGACACCCTCTATTCAAAATTTATATGTCCACCCGTCCCTCTCCGATGGTCCTAAATCCTATATTGATACTGATAAAGGCCCTTTCATTGTATATGTGTCCAGGGAAGTTCCTGACCCAGCTGGTGGTACCTCAATTAGAGCGATTAAGTTTGGTCAATTTTTACACAAAAACAAAATAATTGTATCACCAAGGATGGTGTTAAGAACGTTGGTCGTAATAAGATCAGCGTTCAATTATCAAATGCTGCTGCAGCGAATTCATTTGTGACCAACCCTATAATAAGTCTATGTAAGTATGTTGCAGTAATACCTACATTTGTTATTACCCGCATGGGTATAATTAGAGAGGTGCCAGTTGACTTCTCGTTAGACGAGCTTGTGGAGTCTTTGGTTTTTCCCTCAGGTTATGGTCAAGTATTGAAAGCGCGAAGACTTAACAGAAAGAGTGTGAGTGAGGGGGTGACTACATGGATCCCGACCCAGTCGGTTGTAGTTACTTTCCGAGGACAAGAGTTGCCTGATAGGGTCTTTTCGTATCATTCCTCTCTCCCTGTCGAACCTTACAAATTCCCTACTATCCAATGTCTTAATTGTTGCCGTTTTGGACATATTAAATCACAATGCAGATCTCAGCCAAGGTGTTACAGGTGTGCCCAGTCTCATTCTGGTGATGCATGTGACACAGCCAAGGAGAATTCAAATTGTTTGTTCTGTAACAGTAAGCACTTTGCCACAGATAAGGACTGTCTTGAGTATGCAAGACAACAATCCATCAAAATTGTTATGTCTCAAGAGTGTATCTCATACATTGAAGCATCCTCTCGTTTCCCTTCTGCCCAACGTTCCTATGCAAATATTGCTAAGGAAATGTTCTCCCCTCAAATTTCCACTTCTCCTCGATACCAACAATCCAGAGTAACTCATAACCCAACAACTCCTACCAATCCTATCGCAAAACTGTATTGCAATCTCCCCGTCCCCGCGCTCCTCTGGCTAAAGGTTTTGAGAGACAGGCTCACCAAGCTTTAATTGGTAATTGTTCCTCTTCCCTTCCTAATGGTCACGCTCTCAATCAAGGTGTTGATAATCCAACAGTTGGTAGAAAAGATCTGTTAGTGGCTCTAACAGAAACTCTTGTGAGTATTATATCCACCTGTGATGAACTTCCTTTACCGTCCAACGTTGCCCAAAACCTATTAACAATATTTAAAAATCCTTAATAATGGCTCCACTGACCTTCCTGCAGTGGAATAGTAGTAGTGTTCGTGCTAAAAAGCATGAATTACTGCATATTGTTTCCCTGCACAATCCTGTCATTGTGCCCTCTCGGAAACATGGTTGGTGCCAGAGCTCCCCGTTCAGGTGTCCGGTTCGCCTATTTGGGGGAGGACAGGGGTGACGGGTATGGAGGTAGTGCTATCCTTCTCCAGCACTCCTCTCCTTATTCTCGCATTCCTCTCCCTTCTCACAGTCAACAGATTAATGCTGTTGCTGTGAGGGCCTATAATATCTCCTTCCTTTCTGTATATATTCCTCATCCTTCCTCTTCCCTTTCCTTGAGCTTAAGTCTAATCATTTCTTCGCTTCCTACTCCAGTGCTGGTCCTGGGTGATTTAACACTCATCACACTCTGTGGGGGTGTTATTACTGTGATGGATTCTCGCCTTTGTTTGTGGACTTGATTGCACGATGTAGATCTCTGCATCCTTAATGATGGTTCACCGACTCGTAGGTGTTAATCCTAATCAGAATCCTAGGACTGCTGTTGACCTTTCCTTGTCTTCTCCATCTCTTGCTTCCCTTCTATCATG